>CM048848.1:71842305-71977305 GCA_026545225.1 Cornus controversa | reverse complement strand
CCAACCACCTTTTTCGAAAATTCTTTAAATTCTATACTATTATATGAAATTCGAAGCTAAAAATCCAATTTGGCATGGACTGATCCGTTTATATAAAATTCAATCGGTGCATAAGGATTCGACCCATAAAAAACCCGACCCGTTTACAAAAAACTAATTTTACCAGAAATAAAAAATAGATGTATATTATCAAGGGTAATATGTAACAAAAGAGAGAAATAATAATTTATAATATTTTTTTTTGGACCGCCTAATTTTTTAGGATTCAATCCGACTCGTTATGTAGAATCTAACCCATTTACAATGACCCGACCAATTTACCCAAAAAAATATTTTTTCAGAAATAAAAAATAAATATATATTATAGGGGCTAATATGTAACAAAAGAGACATAATAATTTATAATGTGCTTTTTGGCCGTCACCAAAAAATAGTTTGGAGAAACCAAAACAGGTGGACGGTTTGTGTGTGCGCTTGCATGTCAATATATATATACACACACATAGATATATATTGGTGAAAAGTAATAAAGTATGTATTATCGTAGGATTGTTTTTACGTACGCTTGCATCATTAACTATTTGATCGGCGTTGAATGTTACGCATTCTAACCTCTCAACTTCCGTATTTTATTCTCTTAGTGATAGATTATTTTGCGATTTTACTTCGTTTTAGTGTTTTCTGTATTTCATGGCCTTAATGATTGTTCAGTTAAAACTATGATTTTGGGCTTTTAAAGATGACATCCAAGAGGGTTAGATGAAGCCTACATCAAAGGGATCCATTCAACTTCATAATTTAACTCAAATCAACCCAAATAAGAGGTTCAAGAGAATTACAGCTGCTTAAGGAAGTTACAGGCCTAAAGCCCAATTTTGCGCTTAATACAGTTTTAATCACGTTTTGGAAAACAGACAAAAAATCTTATTTCCAAACTTCAAATCAACTTAATTTTCATAAAAGTTGACGAAATTCAATTCTGGACACTTTTGTATTTCACGAAAATTCTGTGAATCGGATTTCTAGTGAATCAAAAGTTGTTCCGAACGTCAGTAGAAAAACCCACCTGTTTAGTGCTGCAGGAAAACTTAATTAATTCCTAATTAGATTAGGACTTTGATGTATTCTCTTGGTGCATAAAGTGGTGAATTGAAGGCTATTTTTTGAAGAGAGCTTAGAGAGCTTTTGGACAACATTGAACAAATTTTGTAGAACTTTGGAGTAAAGAACAATTGGAGAACAAAGTCTTGCGCGTAATTCATGAAGATGATGCCTTTTTTCTCAACCGTTGAAGCTTCTTCTTTTACCATGAGTGGCTAGTTCATACACTAGGGTTTTGATGTAGCCCTAACTAAGCATCAATGGTTTGATTGTTTTAATTATTGAGAATTTTTATATACATGCATAGATTGTGTAATTTAGAGGATTCTTACTATAGAATTGAGTTATAAAAGTCTTATAACTTCAGTTTCAATGATTTTTTTTTAATCTTATCTTAGATATTTAGTTGTTGTTATTGAACTCAATCTCTCCTATTTTCTGTGATTATGAGAGCGATTATTACACGATGGTAATTACTGAATATATCATTAAACGTTTTGATGGAGTATGCTTAGAGAAGATGGACCATACTACACCCTAGAGTAGAGTAGTTAGGCAGATGGCTCATGCCAATCAAAAATAGTCCATGACTTAGCCTTAATCATATGTTATCTTCTTAACGGATGAATGTGAGTTTGTGGCCACCGACACCACTTATGCATGCTATAATTCTCCATAGTTAATTCAATTGACCATTGATTGTGAAGTTAGTGGTGAAGTAAATAATCTTATATTTATCTCATATTTTCTACACTCTTTATTTTCTCTTGTTTTATTTTAATTGCTTTTTAAATAGTGTAAATATAAAAATCAAATTTTTTTTTTAAAATTTAATTAGAATTAATTTCGGTTATCCAATTCATTCAAACCATAATCCCTGAAGTTCGACACCCCTTTTGATAGCCCTATTCTACAAGAAATTCGTTTTATTGTAAAGTGCGATAATTTAATTGATACATTTATTACAACGAATCACTATTGGATTAAAAGATAGACAAAATGTGTTTTTGATCTAATGGCACAGTCAGAGCGCCCACATGATATTATGGTAGACTTGAAAAAATATGTGCATATGTTGTGAATAATATAATAACAAAGTGAGAAAGTTGGAACTTGAAAATATATTAGTAAATCTTAAGGAAGAGAGTAAAAGAGAGAAAAAGAGATGATATAAAGAGAAAATCGTGACATAGAGAGAACCTTTTAGAAAAAGAGAGAATTGCGATATGTAGTGAGAGAATCCTACTTGCCTTAATATATTATATATATAAATTTTTTCTTCTTAGAATACTTTTGGGTCTCTTATAAAATGGTCATATTCAACCCATTTAAACTTCTATAAAAATGGTTTTAATTTTTTGAACTCATTTTTGTCCCGTATTTTAAAACAGTTCACCCATATCCATTTAAATCTGGGCTTTGCACCCAATTTACCACCCTTAGTATTCACCTTTGTATAGTTAAAGCCCCACTGGACTCCACCATTGCCTTTACTTGCTCTCACCATTGCCTTAAAACAATAGAAAACACTTTAATTATGTGCCCCTTGTCTCGCTTTGCTCATTCCATGAACAACTTCAAAATAAATGCTTGTGAATCCTATACACCACTAATTTCTTGTTCATGCCTACGATTTCCTTTAATTTGTTTTATATCAATATTTGAATTTCAAGAAAATAGTTTCTTCACATATAGAGATAAGACTGTGTGTACATACATTTAATTCTCTCCGGACTTTGCACTTGGTTGGTAGAGGAGGCTCGTGCACGGCTAAACTAACCCTTAATCTCAATTGTTTGACACAAGACTTCTTAATTAATTAAGGGAGCTGATATTGACACTCCACTCCCATCTTTTTGTAAAGTAAAATTACAAAGATGTCCCTCAGTTGTACAATCTTTGATTCTTATATTTTTAATACCTTAATTGTCCTTATTTGATAATGTTACTCATTTTCCATCTCTTTTTTAGCGTGAAAAGATTTTAGAAATCTATGAATCACGCAACCCTAATTTTCAAACTATATTGTTTGTGTTGATTTTAAAAATATTATTTCTTCTTGTTAAATCAATTTATCAATATTTATTCTACAAGTAGAAAAGTTTAGGATTCAATATACTGATTTAGAGAGTATCAATCAAATTTATGTGATTAGGATAATAAAAGCTATATGATTTTATAAGTTGGGAAAAAGTTGTTAATAATAAATTACCGAGAGAAATATTAAAAAAAGGTATTTGAGTTAGAAACAAACATTATTTCAATGAATAAACCTGTTTGAAAAAAAATTAATTGTATTTAAAATCAAAAGAAAGTTTAATTTCACTTAAATAAAAATTATGATATATAGTTTTTTAAGGAAACTAAGTAAATCTTTTTTATTTTAATAGGGAACTTTTAGAAATAAAAAGATGGAAAGAGAAAAATATGACTGTATAAAATCATTTTCCAATTGTAGTTGTCTTAATTAAGTTAAGGAGCTTTTGCACCAAAATTTCAAAAAAAAAAAAAATTAATATGATGTTTTTCTTCCTTTGCTTTTTATTTTTTTCTATTCCTTTCTGTTTTGTTTGTTCACAAATTGATGGTATGTTTCTAATTTTTAATTTATGTTATTTTATAAATAAGACACATGAAAAATAAATTAGACGTTTGATGAGTAAAAAGACAATATTTCAAAATCTGAATTCTTTTTGTTATATTAGATAGGGACACGAACAAAGAGTTTTATTTGAAAAATGTCTAAACTATAGTATTTGGGTAGTAATAAATGGATTGTTATATTGTAAACCTAAAACAAAAACAAAATCAATCACAAATTACTCGGGATAACAAATATGTAGTTAAAGTTTTTTTTTTAAGAAAGATAAAATAGAATTAGAATTGAGTTTTGATTTAGAAAGGCAATTAGGGTACTAAAAATATAAGAATCAAAGATGATATAATATATGACCACTTTTGTATATTTACTTTATAAAAAGATGGGAGTAGAATATTGGTGGAGTATCAATATCAACTCACTTAATTAATGTTGTACTTTGTCCTTGTAATAGTGTTGGCTATTAGAGAGTGTTCGATTACGATTAGCAAAGATATATTATGACCCTGTTTGAATTAGCTTTTGAAAAGCAGTTTTTGACTTTTTAAGTTGAAAAATCGTTTTGGAGAGTGTTTGGATTGGTAAGGCTGAAGAGTTTCAAAATCTAAAAAGAGCATTGAAAAGAAGCTGATGATACCAACTTTCTCATTTAGGTTCTGTTTCTCTTTTTCTTATAATGCAATGAAAGATAAAAGTTGAATGTTAAAAGAGTAACTTCAAATGAAATAAGGCCGATATTCCAAGTCTGTAGCAATAATACGCAGAGCTCTTCTCATAATGCCCCAAAATTATCAATACAATCCAAACAGTCTCCAAATTAATGAACTTCTAGATGGAAGTTGGGTACAATGTAAGTGCAAAACATCAAAGGGTTACCAATAGAGTAGAGGCATTTTTGCTCCTCTCTTCACCCAAATCACTGATATATTCGTTTATTCAAGCAATTGTAGGGGACAACAATTATTGGACAGACAACGTGATAAAAAAGTTGAGTGTGGATTAACAATGGAAGTAAAAGAAGTTTCCATTTTCGTGAAAATTTAAGTTCATTGAATAATTAATGCTTTTTGCGGGGTGAAAAAGTTGGCATGTACGAAATTGTGTTAAAAATCATATCATTTATATGATTTATAAATATTCCAAATGCCTGAATTCGGTCTGCCATTTCCAGTAGGGGCCCGAGGATCGAATGAAATAACTTTATATAACTATATATATATATATATATATATGAGCTTGTCAGATCCTTGTGCATATATCACATGTGTGGACTATTTCTAGAAGTTGGATCATTTTTGGAATAATGATCTCTCTCTCTCTCTCTCTATATATATATGACCATGTCCGATCCTTCGTGCATATATCACATGTGTTGACTAGTTATAGAAAGTAAGTTGGTCATTTTTGGAACAATGGTCTCTCCCACATATCACGTGTAGACTGTTTGTGGAAAGTGAGTTGGAACATTTTTGAAACAATCATTAACCAAACCCCCCCCCCCCCCCCCCAACACACGCGCGCGCGACATGATCATATATATATATATATATATATATATAAAGTTAGAACTCGAGCGGATTGTATACATTAGAGATATAATTTAGATTTAATCCTATATATTAAATGTTCAATTCTAATATAATTTTAACCCTACTTTCAACCCTAGTTCAATACATTCTTAAAATTTTAAACTCGGGTTAAAATTTCGAGTTGAGAAGTCGGGCTAATTCGGGTTATCTATATCACCAATCTCTATATTAAAAATTTAAAATAATCTTTAATAAGTTTCAAATTAGATTACTCCTAAACACAAATAAAATTAAGAATTTAATGCAAATTTTTAAAAAATTACAAAAAATTTTTTAGAAATTAATTATCTAAATTGTTAACATATAATAAATTAAGATTTAAATAAAGAAAATTGAAAAGAAAGAGATTATCATAATTTGAATATTATATATAATATATTTAAAATAAAAAATATGCATAAAAATAATATTACAATTCGAATTCGGATTGGATTCGGGTTGTTGGCACCTCAACCCAAGCCACCAAGGATCTGACATGGTCATATATATATATGGGAGAGCATATATTACATGTTTATTACTTTCTATATATATATATATATATATATGTATGTATGTATGTTGGAGGGCATATATCACATGTTTAGACTCATATGTTTATTACTTTCTACAAATAGTCTAAACATGTGATATATGCCCTCCCATATATATATATATATATATATATATATATATATATGACCATGTTAGAAATAGACTCTTATGGCTAGTTTGGTACGAAGGAATGAATGTGAAATGGAATAGTCATTTCACATTTAATTCTCTTTCTCTTGTTGATTGTGCTACATTAGAAATGGAATGGTCATTTTATGTCATTCTTTTGGAATGCTCATTCCAACAAAATCATTCAATTTCTTGAATTATGGAATGACCATTCCATTCCCACTCTTTTACAATAGTGTTCAACTGCTCTCTGTTGAGTAGGGAGTAGTCTACACACTTTTAACTCTAGCCTTTGAATTTAATCATAAGGCTGTTAATTAAAATAAGGTTTTCCACTCTTATATTAGGAAACTTACCAAAATTTAATTTCTATTAAACACTAATAATGTAAAATGACAATAATAGACATTATTTAAAAAAAAAACTGTTATGGAAACCCAAGAAACTATGAAATTATATGCAATATAATTGTGGTTATCTCTATTATATATGGTACATAAAGTTTAATATAAATAAAATTTAGATACAAGGTGTGGGGTGATTGTTAGTGGCTTAAACAGTACGTTGACTTTGAATATTATTGTATATATATATATCAAGGTATATTTTAACTATTGTATTGTATTGTGAATGTAATGCTTCTTTTTATTATTTTCCTTCTATTTCATGGCAAGAGAAAAGAAAGACAAAAGTTAGGCGTTGTCATGGTTGTGGAAAATTTGGGCAATCTCATAATAAGAGAAATTGTCCAATACTTACTAATAGGTAAGGTATTATCTTTTACACATTGATTTTTTCTTTCAAATTTTTTTCCTAGTTTCATGTATATATTTATTTTTCTTAACTTTTATTAAAAGATTTGTGACATTCATTCTTTTCTCTTAAACAGATCAACTGAAAATAACAATGATGATGTTTCAAATGAGTTAGAACATATTGATGGTGATTGTGAGTGAATCATTTCCATGGTATATATTTCAACTTGTTTTATTTTCTTTAACAAAATTTTTTTATTAGTTTACTTGGTGAACATAACTATTTCATTTTCTACAGGTGTTAGTTGGAGGTGCAGCAAAGAAGAAAAGTCTCGTATAAACTTTATTGGACAATTTGAGTAGTTTATTTATATTACTTTATCATGAATTTAATGTACAATTTTTATTTGAAGGATTTCACTCCACGTGTGTACCGTGAAATCATGTTTTGAAATTATTTTATTTCTCTTTCTACCTTTACACTACCATTCTTTTTGGAATCCTGATTCGTCACATCTCTCGTTTTAGCATAAGTTACATTCATGTTAGTTAAATAATAGTCACTTGGTGCAAGATTTAACTTTGATTTCCCTAATTATGAAAAAATGGCTGCAACCTTTGATAACACTAAAGCGAAGAACCCTCAGATGAATGATAGAACCTAGCTTCTGCTGCGGCTGATGCCTTTGATATTAGGCCTGACCGTTGGTTGGAGAATGGTTGGAAAATGATTTATTCAAAGTCAATAGTTGAAGTTTTCTCATTTCATAACGAACACATGGAGACTTAACACCATTGAATTCAATTACTGGTGCACCCTTTTCCTCACTTTTGATGTGAAACAGAAGGAAAATAGTAAAAAAAAACATTGCATTCACAAAACAATACAATAGTTAAAATATCCCCTGATATATATATATATATACAATAATATTCAAAGTGAACGTAGTGTTCAAGCCACTAACAATCACCCCACACCTTGTATCTAAATTTTATTTATATTAAACTCTATGTACCATATATAATAGAGATAACCACAATTATATTGAATATAATTTTCATAGTTTCTTGATTTCCATAACAGTTTTTTTTAAATAATGTCTATTATTGTCATTTTACATTATTTGTGTTTAATAGAAATTAAATTTTGGTAAGTTTCCTAATATAAGAGTGGAGAACCTTATTTTAATTAACAGCCTTAGAATTAAATTCGAAGGCTGGAGTTAAAAGTGTATAGACTACTCCCTACTCACTAGGGAGCAGTTGAACACTATTGTATATATATATATATATATGTCACATGCTCATATATATAACTTGTTATATTTTAAGTTGCGAAAGAAAATAAAAATTATTGTTTTATCACTTTCAGTTTTTAATAAAATATTAATTTTTTTTCGTATAAAGGATTATATTAATCTTGACTAGAAGAAAAATACAATTATATCTTAATTTAGAAAATTTTAATTGAATAAATAATTAAATTATTTTTTTCACATGTAATTAAATTAAAGTTAACCAAATATCTCATTTTTAAAACTCATCTTATTTTTTTTATAAAAATATATAACTTGTTGAAAGGTCCTATCACGTCATTCTTCCATTATACTTTATATGTCAAATGGCTCTCAGAGTCTTAGAAATTTAGTAAGTTATGGAGTCTCAGTCTTGACATTTTAACAACACATCTGACTATCATGTTGGTCAACCTTTGTTTCACTTTTCAATGTCCTGCGTGACAAGAGACAAGAGACACTTCACACTTACACTCTTGAAAAAATAGTGCATTTATTTGTCATCAATTACTCAGCGATTATGATGTGTTTTTTTCGTTTTTCCCCTGTTAGCTTGTTCACAAATTTCTCACCAAATGAATAGTCAGCGGAAGAGCAGTAGTTGAATTATTGAATGACAAACCACCAAATTTATAGTACACCAGCTTGATTAGTCAACCAAAGAGACAATAGTTCAATTTATTGCGCAACAAACTACCAAATTAATATAGTACTTTCAAAGGAATGAAATTTACCAATGACTTGTTGGATTAGTGGTACGAGCATGGTAATAATTAAGAGATCAATTGAATGATCTAAGGGTCGAAAACATGGGACAATAACAAATTTGGTTAATAGCCGTCGAAGCTCATGAATGTTCAAGGAGTGATTCAATTAAAATTGAACAGAGACTTTTGAGCAAGGTTCAAACAATTTCACGGCCTATTTTTACACTACGTCTATATTTTTACACTACGTCTATAATATATTCAGTGTCAATACAGGATAAATTTAGACTGACTCACTCTACATATTATCCACGCAAGGTTTCCTACGTTAGGGGTACATACGGTACGATTTCCTACGTTTTTTGGTAGAATCGGAACCGAAACCGTTTTCAACGGTTCTTTAATTTTGGAATAGGAATCGGAACCGTTGAGTTCAATCCGGTTCGGTTCGGTTTCAGTTCTTTGCAGTTCCAGTTCCGATTCTCCAACGATTATTTGTCAATTTTTTTTTTAAACATTGACAAGATACACACTCATATTTATACACCTCTAATTATAACAATAGATTAGAAGTTTTTAGTATTTATGTATCTTATATTATATAAAAAGGGAGGCGATATTCGCACTCCCATTTTATACGATTGCACTCTACTTACATCTTTCTTCTAAAGCAAATGACAAGAAGGTCCTTGAACTAATTAATACACCATCCCTTATTTTATAATACCACAACTACCATTTATATTATAAACTTAAAAATTTTTTTTAGCTTCTTTACTATCTATATTACTTTTTTTTTATTTCGATCAAAAAATAATAATTTTTTTATTTTCTTTAGTAATTTTTTTTTGCTTCTGTCAAAAGAAATAACTTTTTCTTAGGTTTATTTATTTATTTTTTATCAATTCAAAAGAGATAATTTATTTTTAATTCTTTTTTTTTTTCGGTCATTCCAAAAGAGATAATATTTTTTTAATCCTATCAAAAGAGATAATAATAACTTATTTTTGGGTCCTCTCAATGGATATAATTTATTTAACAAAAATAAAATTTTTTTAAGTACTTTGTTTTTGAGTCCTGTCAAAAGATATAATTTATTCAACCGAATAACTTGTTTTTGGTTATTTTTTAATTTTTTGTTCATGCCAAAAGAGATAATTTATTTAATATAGATAATTTTTTTTTTGTCTTGTCAAAAGATAATTTATTCAACATATATAACTTTTTTTGGATCTTGTAAAAGAACTTTTTTTTGGAGGTTATTTTTTTGGGTATTTTTTGTTTTGGTATTTTTTGTTTATTTGGTCAAAAGAATCCAAAAACAATAAAGATTGAAGACAGAAAGAGAATATCTAAAATGGTAGTTTAGTATTTTAAAAAAAGTAATTATTCACGTATGAAAGTATTGGTAGAATTCCCCCCATACACGGAATGTCAATGGTATTATCACTTGCCACATCATTCATGAAGGCAATTCATGATAAAATTTCGCGACGTTTAGCATTTTCCAATTAAGATTAGAAGTGACATTTCTTTTAAAATAATAGTACAATAAAAAAAAAAAAAAAGCAATATCGCCTTCCATATAAAAATACAGCACTTTGTCACTTAGAAAAGTACGGATAGAAGTACATATAGGATCCCTAACATGTGATATGTGTTTGAAACCAAGGAATGCCTGTTTCGCAGTAATTTAATATGGCCCAGATACAAACAAAAGCCCAGTTGAAACATTTTGCTTTGTCAAACAAACACTTTGTCCTGACATCAAACAAAGGACGCAACAGCACGTGTATGCATTCAATGCATGTTGAATGCATGTGCGTGTATGTGTGTATATATAGTTTTTGAGTGGCACCCAGCTTTATTAAAATCTGCTAGGTGGTCTATCTCTCTTACCATCTCTCTTTCCTGTCTATATGTATAGTACTGTACTTGGAAGATTGAAGGGCATCCTCATTAGGCTAGAAGGTGGTCTAGCTAGCTAGCTCCTTCTCTTGGCTTGGCTACCCTTAATTTCTAATTAACTTGGTGGTATCACTGCATGCACTTTAGCTAGCCATGGAGACTGAGTCATCAAGTGTAGCAAAAACCGGCTGGTGTGGTCGGATTAAGTCCTTGCCCATAAAGTTTAAGGCCAAGGTGATAGAGACAGTGAAGAAAGGAAAGAAGATCGGACAAGACGATCCGAGAAAAATTGTCCATCCCTTGAAAGTGGGACTAGCTCTCACGTTGGTCTCCATGTTCTACCACATTAGGCCTTTATATGATGGTTTTGGGGAATCTGGAATGTGGGCAGTCTTAACTGTGGTGGTTGTTTTCGAATTCACAGTTGGTAAGCCATGTATATATATATATATATATATATATATGGTACTAGCACTCTAACTTGCTTATATATGTGCAGCTGCTTATAAATCGCACTGAGTATATATAAGTTGAACATATATTGGAATATATTACAAATTTATCAGTTTCAATTACATGTATGTAAATGCATAAATGTATCTCCTCTTATTTTCAGGTGGAACCCTATCTAAAGGTTTAAATAGAGGTTTTGCAACATTTCTAGCTGGTGCCTTGGGGGTTGGAGCTGTGCAGTTAGCCACCCTCTTTGGAGAGATAGGACATCCCATTGTTATTGGGATTTTAGTCTTCCTGCTAGGTACAAGTACTATATACAACAGCTTCTTAGTAACCATGCACCCAATTTGTATTCCATTTGGTCACCTCAAATATCTATAGAAATTCAAATATGGAGGATATATATATGATGGTTTTTTTTTTTCAAGTTTTTTAACAACCAAATCCAATTCTGTTTACTAACAAAATTGAAAATAATTTTTTCCTCTTTTTTCCCCCTTCATGAATCATGATATATCAAACTGAAGATTAGATAAGATGCATATTAATTTAGGACAATATTTACCTACTCACCGGTGTGTAGGTGAGCCCTCCTGACCGCTGATGTGTTCCAATAAAAAATCAACACATCAACTTTAATTACAAAATTAAATTTAAAATGTAATAAATAAGTATAATAAATGAGATTTAAAATATAATAAATAAGTATAATAAATGAGATTGACCTCATTTATTATACTTATTTATTACACTTTAAAACTAACGTGTTCAATTTTTATTGGGACACATCAATGGTCAGGAGGGCTCACCTACACACTGGTGAGTAGGTAAGTATGATCCATTAATTTATACCTCTGGAAAGGTGCATATATATATATATAGTTCATATATGCATGCAACTAATACATGTAAGTTTGTTGTATATAATTTTTGCAGCTGCTGTATCTACATTTACCAGATTTTTTCCTCATATCAAAGCGAGGTATGATTACGGTGTCCTCATATTCATATTGACATTCAGTTTGGTGTCGGTCTCTGGTTATCGAGTTGACAAAATCTTAGAGTTCGCCCACCAACGACTATCAACCATTATCATCGGAGGTGCAACCTGTATGATCATCTCGATATTCGTTTGCCCGGCGTGGGCTGGTGAGGATCTTCACAAATTAATTGCTCTCAATATAGACAAGCTTGGAAATTTCTTAGAAGGTATATATATATATATATATATATATATATACATGTGAGCTTTCAACACATACTAATACTAAAAGACAAGGACTAATTGAACAGGTTTTGGTGGTGAATATTTAAAGCTTTCTGAGGATGGAGGCAGTGATGTGGTCTCTATGGATGACAAGCAATTTCTTCAAGGCTATAAAAGTGTCCTCAATACAAAACCAACTGAAGAATCCTTGGTACGTGGATAAAACATCTCTCTACTCTTCACTATTTTTTACCATGCATTTGGATGAAACTGATATTATATATATACACACACATCCCTATATCCTGACTTGTACAAACTACTTCTAATTTTGGTACCGTACGGTGTTATTTTTGCTAGATGTCATAAATATTGATTTATATACTAAACTTAACTGCAGGCCAATTTTGCATGGTGGGAACTCGGTCATGGTCGTTTCAGTTTGCGCCACCCATGGAAACAATACTTGAAGATTGGAGTCCTTGCCCGGCAATGTGCCTACAAAATTGAAGCTCTCAATGGCTATATTATAAACCCTCATAACCAAGTAATATATAAATGTCTCTTTCTGCATACCATAAGAAAAATATATATATATAAAAAAAAAAAAAGCAATAAAAAGAAGAAAATAAAAAGAAAGAAGTTGTATTTGTAAATATATGTGATGATTAATTACTAACATTTGATTTAATTAAATAACCCAATCAAGCTGATGATCTGAAATTCAAAGAAACGGTAAATAGTTTTAAAAACCCTAATTGACTTTTTTCTAATTAGTGTGATAAATTAAATTATTTTTTTCTAAATGATTTACATATAATTTGGCCTACAGTAATGCTTGTAGCACTTTCTTCACCCACCTTGCTAAATTATTTACTTTTGCAGGCACCAATATCAGAATTTCAAAGAAGAATAAGAGAACAATGCACAAAGATGAGCTCGGAATCCGGGAAAGCATTGAAAGTGTTAGCTTCATCCATCAAGAAGATGACACAACCATCCTCCGCAACTCCACATATAGAGAAGGCTAAAATCGCGATTGATGAATTCAAGAGTGCTATGGAAGTTGCTTCACTAGAGAGAACAGAGCTTCTAGAAGTCATACCAGCTGTTACAGTTGCTTCAATACTAATGGATATCATTAATTGTGTTGAAAAAATTGAAGAGTCCATCAATGAGCTTGGGAAACTAGCACACTTCAATAGTGGCGTGGAATTGAGTAATGTGACACCTGAGAGACAACAGTTGTTTCATCTGGGAAGCAAAAAACCGGTTAGCAATGGGGATGGGGATGGTGATGGTGGCCATGTCGTTATTACAGTAAGTGGGACATCTCCGGATTCTCCCCAAGTGGGGAATCCTCAAGCATTGAAGAAGAGCCAACCGGTGGAAGTCTAAATATATACAAGCTTTTTTATTTTATTTTATTGTATAATGTGAGTAATATATATATTAACTATAATGAAAAACAATTTGGTGGCCCAAAGTCATGTGAGTGAAAAATAATGTCATCTTTCATTGACAATACACGTTAGTATCAGTGCTCACATGTAATTAATAAAATGTGAGACTATATTTTTGCAAAATGGCAACAAACACCCAGTCAGTTACGGAGGGTTCTCTAATCAAAATTGATTCTTGACATATACTATGATATATTAATTAGGGGTGTTACTGCAAATAATTAGAGATAATCAATACGTAACCATAGTAATAAAGATGAAAAGTGTCACACTATTTTCAAATGATGAAAATTGATCATATTAATTCAAATTCCATGTTAAATTAGTTTTTAATTGGAATTTTATAGTGAGACCAAAAAAAAAAAAAAAAAAGACCGACAATCTCATTAATAGAATTAATAATGTGGCCCAACATTATTGCCCAATGACATTATGAGAGTATATTAAACATCAAAGTATTAGAGGCCCAATTTATTATTAATTATGAAAAAATCGGCAATTAATAGGAAGGATTAATAATTAAATAATTTAATCTAGTTGTGTCACTGATGCAAATCATGGAGAGAGAGAAAACGTAGTGCTTACATGGGAAAATGTCTAATTTTGTCATTTCTATTTTGGATATTAATTTTTTTAAATAATGTAAGATAAATTGGTATAAGGGTATTTAAGTCTTTGCACAAGGTTAATATGTTAGGAGGTTCTTATTTGAACACTTTATAAAGAGGTAAAGTGCATAAAATTCCATATAGTTTGAAAAGTATGCAAAAAGTCTCCTTTATATTCACTTTCCTCTCCTGTAGTATAGTCTGTATTTAGTGTAAATAAGTCCTTAATTTTGAACTAAAAATATTCTTTAGTACCAATTTTACCCTTCTATCAAATTTCTCTGTATACTTTTTTTCAACAATAGCATTTTTATTCCTTTTATATATTTTTTTTTGTAAAATTTAAATTTAATTATAAATTAAATATTCTTGTTTTATTATTATTTTGTGGCTTAGCCGGATTTTTTTTAAAAAAAAAAGGTTTTTATATTTTTTTAAACAATGCCAAATGTTTACTTTTTAAAAAGAGTGAAGCTTGTATTTTTAGCTGGGCCACGAAATAATAATAAAACAAGAATATTTATGTTATAATTAAATTAAGATTTTACAAAAAAGTACATAAAACAAAAATGTATGATCCACGGTTGAACACACTCTACAACAAAAACATTGTTTTTGTTTCGGATGAAAACAAAAATGCAAAACATTTCTGGTTCCAAACAGCCCTTAGGGCCTGTTTGGCTTGCGTTTTGTTTTTATTTTTCAATTTTGTTTCGGCATTATAAAAACAAAGCATGTTTGGTATCGTCTATTGTATTTGAATAGTGTCAAAACGTTTCAAAATTCTGAGTCAAAATTGGAAACATCATTTTGGTGTTTTTATTGTATTTTAGTAACTGTAGCAGAAAAAATAAAATCAAAATAAAAAATACTTAAAACAGATTTTTCTTACCAAATGCGTTTTTAATTCTATTTAAAACACATTCGTAATAAAATACTTGTTTTGTTTTAGGTAGAAAAAAATAGTAAAAACAAAATGCATGTCAAACCACCTTAGTGTGTGAAAATACAGAGTAGATAAACAGTTTCAGTAAGATCCTTCTTGTTTCTAGTAGCAGTGTACTATTCTTTGCCACAAAAGCTATGAACAGTTAAAATTAACAAAGAAGAAATATAGTTAGTGCTCTTCTTTTCTTGAGCTACGTATGATCCATGATAGTTAGTGTAATGGATCCGGATGTAGGACAAGGGACAATAAAAACAAGTTGAAATCGTTTGACTCATATATATATATATATATATATATATATATAGAGAGAGAGAGAGAGAGAGAGAGAGGAAAGTTCTCATGCGGTTAAAAAAAAACGGACGCATGAGAGGTCCTCCTAATGAGGTTTCAAAAAATATCTAAGTGGGACCACGCCCAATTATTAAATTAAAAAAAAAACAAAAACTCTTTCTCCTTTCTAGACCACGCCCAATTATGTGATTCCGGTGCCGGCAGTTGGTGGCCAAAAGTGGTGGTGCTAGTTGGTGATGTGAGTCTCGGTTTGCCTATTCATGGTGGTGAAGGTTTAGGCATGAGGTTGTCTCGGCAGCTTGGTGGTTGCGGCTAATGAGTTGAGTTAGTGATGGTTGGCTCTATGCACGGTGAAGACGGATGGTTGGAGCTTTTTGGTGAAGCTGAGTCTCTGTCTTGGTGCCATGGCTAGTGAATGGTTGATTTGTGGTGTGAAGCTGTGGCTATGGTGGTTCACGGTGGAATTGGTTGGGCATGAGTGGTTGTTGCAGATGGTGGAGATGGTGTGATGAAGTTGATAGCTGTTGATGGAGGTGTGGAGGAAATGGGTTTGTTGAGTTTTGATGGTTATGTGTTAAAAGGTGGTTTGATGTAGGTGTTGCTGGTGAACGAGGAAGAATGTCGTTTTGTTGAGTTATTAGAGAGAGGATTAAAAGAAGGAATAATGAAAAGAGAGAGAAAATTCGAGCAATAATACACAACATGAAATTATTTTATGATTTTGTATCATGAATGATGTGGCAGGTACAAATTCTATATTTATAGAAATTTTACTAACAATAAATATCTATTTTTCATTATTTTAGGAGATAAAATTAAATGGTGAGTTAATATTGGTGAGATTCTCTCCATACTCGGAGTCTCGATGGTATTATCAGCTGCCAGATAAATTCGAGTTAACATACGTGAAATAAAATCGTGAATTTTAGCATTTCCCAACAAAAAAATAGAGGAAGAGAGCGGAGAAACCGAGGAGGACATCTCATGCATCCGTTTTTTGGATCGCATATATACAAAATATAAGCAACAACAAGAAAAATAACAACATAAGCTAAACCACTCGACCCAACTTTTCTCGTGAACTGGACATCATGGTAACATCTATTATGAATGCCACTTATAGTTTTTGAATAACAAATTACTGTTTGTTGATATGTTGCCTTTTACATCCTCTTTGTTACTCTCCAGTGTGAATTCTCATGTCTAATAGTATCTGCTTGTTTGTTGACACTCTCTTGTTTGAGATTCTTATGTACATCTGGTTTTCATTATATTTGTTTGTTTGTTAACACTCTCTTGTACAATTATTCATATATCTTTAATACAAAACTTGCTATTTTATTTTTCAAAATAAGTTTTTAATTACTCTTTTATTTTATTTAAATGTTCTTATCTTTGTATTTTATGTTTTGTATTTTATGTTTTATAGAGGTTGATTTTCAAGTAAGAAGAAAAGCAGCAAAAAAAGGCTAAAAAGTATATATATAGCCATAGATTAACAAAAGAAGAATTGTACGAGAAATGGTATTTTATGCAATCTACTCCACAAGATGTCTCAAATTCAAAACTTTGTAAAATATTTTTTTTACACGGCCACGTCTACGGTTCAGAATTCAAATTGAATATATGTAGATAAAATCTTAGATATTTAAATTCAAAATTTTATATTTTAAATTTTGTATTTTAAATTTTTGTATTTTTTCACCTAAACCATTCCCTTCTAATTCTATAAATAGGGGGTCTTAGGGGTTGGTGAAGTGAGTTAGAAATTGTAGAAAAAAAATAAAGTGTAGTTGAAAATATTTTATTGTATTCATTTTCTTTTCTTATAAACACACCTCTCAAGGGAGTGATGAATCCACTATGATGAAATATAAGTAAGTTTTTTATATTCTTATATATTTTTTTCTCCCAAAAGTATTCTTTTATTCTTCTATTCTGAATTTTTATTTTACAAAAGAAAATTAGAGGGAGGATTCTTCGTGTTTACCCAATAATGGTAATACGAAGAATGTCTACATCTATTTACCTAGCAAATGTGCAACATATTAAGTAAAAAAATACTCTCTCATATATATTCAAGTTTATTTTTTTATGTTATATCTTCCTTCATCTTTTCAAGTTGTAATTGGATTGGTCAATTGTATTGTTTATTGGAAAAAAAATCATATAAGAATAATAAAAAATTTATTTATGTGGATTCGTGATAGTGGATTCCCTTCCCTTGAGATTTATTTTATTAAAGAAAGACTAATCATTTTTGAGCCGAAGTCTTCAATGGAAGAATTTGGCTGAGATGACACTGTTCTTAAAAATATATATATTATTTTGACCTTTTATAATTATACTATATCATCTTAATAAAACTTCTTGACTTTTTGCATCCTATATTGGGTGGTGTTATTGAAAGTGTTAGAAAAATTGAATAAAAATTGATAGTGTGCAGTTCACACCGAAACAGACAATTACCAAAAGTGTTAGTTAAGTATTGCATAGACACTATTAGTGTTGATTGATATTGAAACAGTGCGATCTCAACCTTTAGCCACCAAAATACATGTCTCAGGCCATTTAGTTACTTTTGAAAGAGCACCACTATGCTTAAAAATAACTCCTTCAAGTCTCAATTGAAAAAAAGAGAAATATACTTTTCAGACTTCTTCTTTTCTCTACGTCTGAAATCTCTCTCCCTCTTCACAAAATCTATGGCCTAACTAAGTTGTAGTCCAGTGGTCTAGTTTGAACTAACGTTTCTCCCTCCCTCTCCATTTGTAGTCCAGTGGTCTGGTTTGAACTAACGTTTCTCCCTACCTCTCCATGAATCTATATACCCTAACCAAGTTGTAGTCCAATGGTCTGGTCTAAAATAATGGTTGAGGAGAGTCGAGAGTACTAACACATACGTGGTTCGCAGAAGCTCAATTCGTTTGAAGTGTTGCTACCAATTGAGAGGAAGATCATTGTATCCGGGGAGACAGTCACCAATCGCCAAGGTTCCGTTTAACAACATTGCGGGACAATAATTATTTTAAGGAGATTGAATCAAACTCAAGCCCCGATCATCAAATTTCAAGTTCTTTATATGTGGTTTTATATCATTGTTTATATAGTGTCATAAAATCATCTTTCATTGGTTTATATATAATATGTAATTTTAGTGTTACAAATGTTAGATAGTTTTAGAATGATACATATCTTCTATTTAAAAAATCTTATAAGAGTTATACTGAAAATTATGGATGCATGAAATAGAGTTTTCATGTAAATTGTAGTAAGTATATTTACTTATTTTAAAAGATGTTAATCAGTGATAGTATTCTTAATATTATGTTAATTATATGTATATAATGAAGTTTGTATAACTTATATCCATATAGTAATATTAATATATATAGTAGATGAATTCATAATTCTTTTTGTAGCATATTCAGCCTGTATTTTTTCTAACAATCTTAAGACAATTATTCCGTAAATGGTGTTTTATGATATCCTACTATAGTTGGTTGTAAAGAACATATATTTACATACTTGGTAGATTATTGTGTGAATGTTTATTTAATTATTGAGTTCGATAAATAAAGACATGTTTTATGATGTTGTTTTAAAAGTGTAAAATAGCTCGCAAGTGTACGAATCTTGAAGTATAGATCGGCAAGAACGAGGTCGAACCCAAGAGAATGCTTTGAGAAGAAAAATTAATACAAATTCAAATTAATTTGAAACTAATCTAGTTTAAACAAAAGTTGGTTGATTTGAGAGAAATTAACTAACATGTAAACAAAATAACACTATTGAAATCAAATAGAGAAATAACTAAGGTTTCAGATTCCATCACCATTAAATACATGAAACTCCTAATATTCATTTATTAATCCTTAGATTTAGAGTAGCAATCAAGAAATCAATCTATTACTTACTGAATGTTTAACAATAAAGCACTATGAAAAATATATAAAAAAAGTAGATTTTCCTTCGCTTCACCAGTGTAAAATTCTAAACATCTTATGAATTCAATTAAATGAAAAACATAAGATCAAAGATTATCACTTTTAAGAAATACAAACCCAAGCTTAGATTAATTATAATACTTTCTAACTACCACATATACAAGATCTAGATGGTGAAAGAACTATAAAATAATTAATCACAAGAAGCGAAAATCATAAGCATTTAAATCATACACATGATAATCAATTAAAGAACAAAACAACTTCACTCATTAATGGAGGTTTCCTCCTCAACTCTAGTTGAGGAGTTTAGTTACACATGGTAGAAGAAGATAACAAATAAATAGACATAATGAAATAAAACAAATAAAACCCAGATTGTCTCTATCTTCTCTGCCCTGACCTCCTTTTTTTTTTTTTCTCTCAAAACAACTTCCAATTCGCCACTTTATACCCGAAGAGAATACATAAAGTCCTAATCCAATTAGGAGATAATTAGGGTTTTCTCATAGTCCTAAACAGGGGAATTTTTTTACTAATGTTCGGCCCAGGTTTTGATCCAGTAGAAGTCCGATTCACGGAATTTACATGAAATACAAAAGTGTCCAGAATTAAATTTCGTTTAATAAAATAAAAATAAAGTCGAATTGACGCTCGAAAATAAGACTTTAGGGCCATTTTCCAAAATGGGATTAAAACTGAATTATGCACAGAATTGGCCGGGCTTCAGGCCCGGAATCTTCTTAAGTAGTTGCAAAAGGAACAATGTCAAAAGGAGAGAAGACAGTAATTTATGTTACCAATCAGTACTTAACTAAAATCTTCTTTCATATCCATGGTAGAAGGTATTCAAGAAATTTATTTTGAAGTGGATCTCGTCCACTTCATTCAGTGTGTCATTCCACTTTCATGTCACTTATTGTTCAGTTAACACTAGCTCAAATTCTTGAACCGATGAGTTTATTTATTTTCATATTGAAGGGGAATTGTTTTAGCTGATAAAGAATATTTTGATAGCGGATAACCATATATGTATAAGACATCAACTTGTTTGGATGCAAGAGTTGTACTAAACATCTTTTGCATCTGAACATTTTTATCTCATTTAGTTAACTTGAAATGGTTCTAGTGAGATTTTTAATGCAACTGAAATAAGCAGCCTGAACTTAATGAACGTAAACTATATGGGATTTAACACACACTCTTAGATGGTTCTTTTCATTAGATATTATGTGCATTACATGTTGTCAAGATGATGCTTGGATGAGCACCTGGCTGCAATTTATTACCTTGGCTAAATTAGAACGCTAGCCACTTGTGCACCTTGGTAGTACAAAGATAGGTGTTGTCTTAGCATTCTCAATGCATCTAAATCAATATTTTGAATTTGCTGGATGAACTTTGTAAAGTTTAACGCAAGAGTACATGTTACAAAAATAATCCTTTTATTACTTTACCCATGCCCATGGACATCAAACCTCTCCGTCTCTCATGATTTGATGTCATGTGTTTTTATGTTGATCAAATCTTGTAACTATTGCCTCTATGATCATCTGAGGTTGTTTTTGCCATGAGTAGTAATTTTTAAATACATCCTGTCATCATATACATTGGCTATGGAATGCATTCATTGTTTATCATTCTATCTTGATTTTTATATTAATTGTTTTTTTTTCTTTTTTTTGCTTGTCCGAGCAACTAGGAGGACCTGCGTTAGTATTTATTTTTTAAGGATTAACTTCTTTTATATTCTTGTTATGTATTATGAATAGTTTAGAGAAGTTCACTAATGAGTAATGAGTAAATTAGCAATAATTATGCAATACATACTCTACATGACATTATATAACAGTACACAAAATTTTGGGTGACCGACTACCTAGCGGCTTTGTTGATTATTAAAGTTCCACTATCTTCCATAGGCAAGTTGGTGAGGATTTGTCCTGTTTCTTTGGTTACACTTATACAGGTGTATGACATGCTTGGATATGGGCGCCTAATAAAACTCCGTATTCGTGATGAAGAGGTATGAATCCAAATTTTGAATTTGAACATCATTAGAGGTAGGGTTTTTTTGCATAATCTTTGTAATTATTTTATCTTGATTACTTCTAATTATTGTAGTTGTGAAAGCCTACTTTGTTAAGGCAATTTTTTTTATACAAATATTTTTATTCAAATTTCGAACATATTATGTTAAAATATGGTTGTTATTGAGGTCGAGCCGTAGTAGCACATGGAGAAGTGTGGCCATGGCATCTAAATGGGGAGGGGTGGTGTTAAATGATCCGTGTCTTACTTGGAATTGCAGTCTTTGATGAAATAGAATTGCAAGTGAAGGAGAAAATTCTATTAGAATGAACTAGAGGCTGCTTTTGTGGCTGAAGACACAAACTTGGCTCTACAAGTTGAGAGCTGGACTGGTTACATCCAATTATTGATCAGTTCTATTACAGCTTTTGGTTTCTTGTTGATGGGTGGATATATTTGAGATCTGTGACATTCAATGTGTTGGGCCAATATAAAAGGGCGATATTAACGTATTGTCGGCTAGTTCATTGTTACATTGTTGAGCTACTGTCAGATGGTGGGGTGGCTCTTGCTGGGATACTATTAAGATTGTTTATAAGAAGCTTTTGCAACCTAGTGATTATTATGTTTTTTGGGTGAAAAGGAGATTGTTTAAAGTAGGCCTGTATTATAGCTTATCTCCTTCCCAAGACTAAATGTGTGGCAGGTGTATGATATGCTTTGTAGAAATTTTTGTTTTTGTTTTAGAGACTGGCAGCCACAAGGTAATCGTGGTTGTGGGCTCCCTTATGGCTTTCCGGATCTATTAGAAAGCTTTTGTATGGGAATTTAAATGCGCGCGCATGACTCTGAGGAGTCACTGTTAACTTGTTAAGTAGTTGTAAGCACTGGGTTCTGCTACCTTCTAGTGTCTCTCAACCAAGTGGCAAACAGTGAAGATGTTATTGAAATAACACCTAAAATTGCAGCACCTTTGCAATTAGACTAACATCTAGTGTAATCCTGGAAGTTGCTGATATTTTGGTGTAGTGACCTTGATTTATTAAATTTTGTCTTCTTGCCAAATTTCCCTTTACAATTACAATATTTTCGCCCACATTGTTTGGTTTCTTTAGTCATCTGCAGAAAATTCTAAAATTTCTTGTGGTGACCTGAATATTTTTTGCTTTTTATGGAATTTTCCACTATTGATTTACTAATAGTATAAGTTTATTTCTAAAGTAATAATACTGGTGAAACCTCATGTGCTATATAATAATTTATTAGATCGTTAAACAATTGTGAGTAAGATTTTTCTTTTAACATATCTTTAACATTAGGTTTTTTTAGAATTTATTCTCCCTCCCTCTCTCTCTCTATTTTTTTTATTTTATATTTTTACAGAAATGAGGTAAGATTCGGTTACCATATAGGTTAGTATTGTCTTGTTTAGAATGTTGTAACTTACCAGGGAGTTTGGAAGAGTCTAATAATAAAGGTTGATTGTTACAGAAAAGGATAAAAGTGAATTGAGATTGAGTTTGGCTTCTTTTGGTTTGGATAATCAAACTAAGTTTGATTGTTAAACAAATGAATATTCAGTAATCATGCTAGCACCCTCGCCCAATAGGATCAAAACTGGGCAGTGGGCTCTTTTTTTGTAACACACGCCCTAGCATTAGTCCTTCAGTTTAATCAAATGACTATATACTACGACACTAATTTTTCCTTTATCTTGGTAAAGTTGTTTATGAAAATTTAGTTTTTGTTTATAGATTTTTATAGAGCACATGTTCTTTTAGAATTTTGGATTGCTTAGAAAGAGACTGTGGTTCCACCAATAAGGGGGAAAAAACTCAAAAGCTTTTGAGTGTATGTTTCAGACTATTTCACTATTGCTATTCTTTAGTAGGTACCTTAGCAAAAAAGAATCTAAGGTTTTTATAAGGAAGTGTTTTCCTTTAGAAAATTTGTAAGAACCACTATGAATTGTTTTTAAATTTGAAATATAATCGTTTATCTCTTATCAATTTTAGCTTCTCATCTTCGATTGTGTTCTTTATTTCCACTTAAAGTAAGCTGGTAGGTCTGTCTCATATGCGAGATATTTGAAAAGTTTAACAGGATCTGCCAATTTGTGCGTATATCTATATATACTAATACAAATTGAATTTGTATTTATAGTTGTATGATCTACTTTTATAATGAACTTTTAACTAAAACTTATTATTTCTTAAAGTTGCTTCAAAATCGATTGCTACGATCTTTTAATGAATGGAGATTACTTTAGTTTCTATACATTTAGTATTGTGATCTTAATATGCTTGGTGTATCAATTGTTATACTTTTTGTAGGCTTCATATCTAGAAGTAATGCTGAGAGAAGGCTTCTAACACCTTTCTGTCAATGGAATAATACTTTGGATTGCACTGCCACCCATATGGGTGCTACAGAATGTGCCTCACAGATGATGATCTTCATAACCTCCTAGCCGGTGATGTCGTGGACAAGCTCCTAAAAGAATGGCAAACCAGAGTGGTGGAGGTTTAGATGGATGACCATGGTTCGTATGGATTTTATAGGTTTTTAGGAGAATACCAAGGTATCCCCAGCCACCACCATGGTGGCAGTATTAGCATCCACCACCATGGTTCCAGTTTTCTCAACAGTCTCAATCAACACCAATACCAACGACATTAGAGTCAGCCCCAACACCAACATCCCATTTAGCACCAACACCACCTTCATTTTGGATTTGCTTTTGTAGGTTCTATTTTGGATCTATATTGTTCAATGCATGCTTGTCTTATTTCAAGACAAATTTGTTTGATTTATGTTTTGTTTTGTTATCTTGGATGTTGAACTAGCTTGTATTAACTTATTGCTTTTTTTTGTAAAAAAGTCCTAATTAGGTATTGTTATGTAATTTATACAATATTTATTTAATATTGTCATATATATAATTTATTTTGAATTTTGATATTAATATATTTTTTATATTATTATTAGCTTAAGAAATGTAAATTAACAAATCAAGCAAATTATAAAAACAGAAATTAAGCAAAATATAAAAATTAAAAAAAATTTATTTGTAGTATTAGAGACAGTCTAAATGGACGTATTAGGGATAGGACAAACCGTCCCTAATATACATGCGTATTATTATTAGTGACGGTCAAATTCGTCGCTAATACTCCAGCGTATTAGTGATAGTTCATGACCGTCACTAATAGTCCAGTTATTAGTGACGGTCAAAACCGTCACTAATACGCAAGCATATTAGTGATAGTCCCTCACCGTCACTAATAGTCCATTTATTAGTGACGGTCAAAACGCAAAAGTATTAGTGACAATCCCTCACCATCACTAATAGTACAGTTATTAGTGACGGTTAAAACCGTTACTTATACACCATTTTTTTGTGACGGTAAAACTTGACCGTTGATAAGTGCACAAAACTTGCTTTTTTATATCCTAAAATAAGTTTTTAATTCATCTTTTATTTTATTTAAATGCTCTTATCTTTGCATTTTATGTTTTATAGAGGTTGATTTTGAAATAACAAGAAAAGCAGCAAAAGAGGGCTAAAAAGGATATATATATAGCCAAAGATAAACATAAGAAGAATTGTAGGAGAGATGGTATTCTGTGCAATCTACTTCACAAGAGGTCTCAAGTTCAACACTTTGCCAAATATTTTGTACACGGCCACATCTGCAGTCCAGAATTGAAATTAAAGATATGAAAATCAAATTTTAGATATTTAAATTCAAAATTTTGTATTTTGAATTTTTGTTTTTGAATTTTGAATTTTGTATTTTAAATTTTTTCCACCTAAACCATTCCCTTCTAACTCTATAAATAGGGGGTCTTAGGGGATGGTGAAGGGGATTAGAAATTGTAGAGAAATTATAGAAAAAAATAGTGTAATTGTTTTATTGATTCAATGATGAATAGTAGTTTCATTTCAATTTGTTTGTGTTCTATTAATATGCAAGCGTAAACATCCTTCTCAAGGGAGTGATGAAGCCACCATGGCTGAAGCATAGGTAAGTTGTTTTATTTTCTTGTCTACTTTTTCCTCCCAAGAGCATTCTTCTACTCTTCTATTCTGAATTTTATTTTCTAAAATTAGAGGAAGGATTTTTCGTGTTTGCCAAATAATGGTAATTCAAAGAATGCCTACCTCTATTTACCTAGCCAATGTGCATCAGATTAAGTAAAGAATATCTCTCTCATATATAATCAAGTCATTCTTTTTTATTCCATATTTTCCTTCATCTTTCCAAGTTCTAATTGGATTGGTGAAGTGTATTGGTTATTGGAGGAAAAATTAGATAAAAATATAAAAAAGAAACTTTATTTATATGGATCCATGGTGGTGAATTATCTTTCCTTGAGATTTTTCCCATCATTTGATCTAAGACATTTAATATTAGTTTTTATTATTAAATAAAAAATCAGAATTTTATTTTTTAAAATATTCATTTTTCATCTTAAGAGATTTAGGTTTTGAAGTTTAGACTTGTTATTGATTCTCACTTGAGAGTGGTTCGACCCTACTTACTGCTATACAGTTTTTAGTAAAGTTTTTGCAGGTTTTATTATTTTTGTATGAAGTGTAAAAAAGCAACGACAAACATCCAATTATTCTACACCCGTCAATCGTCACTAATAACCTTTCGCGACGCCACTTTTAGTGACCGTCCGATTTGAGCATTAGCGACGATTTTTGGACTTTTAGTGACGGATTTGACTGTCCCTAAAGCCCTGATTTCATGTAGTGTTGGGCTATTTTGAGTTAAAATATGGAGTTGAATGGATTCATTTGATGTAGGCTTCATATAACCCTCCTGAATGTTTTCTTTAAAAGCCCAAAAATTATAGTTTTAACTGAAATAATTATTAAATCCCCAAAAGATAGAAAACACAAAAATAAAGTAAAATCGTAAATAAACTATCACTAAGAGAATAAATATGCAAATTAAGAGGGTAGAATGCGTAACATTTAACGCTGATCATACCCCCAAACTTACATATTGATAGTCCCTTAGCATTAGAACAAAATAAAACTAGAACAAAGAAAATTAACTCAACACAAACTATACTACCCAACTCCTCTTTATTGGTGCATATATCACATGTGTAGACTATTTGTAGAAAGTAAGTTGGATCATTTTTGGAACAATGATCTCTCCCACATATATATATGTATGACCATGGATCAATCCTTGGTGCATATATCACATGTGTAGGCTATTTCTAGAAAATGAGTTGGATCATTTTTGGAAAAATGAACTCTCCCATATATATATATATGGGAGAGCATATATCACATGTTTATTACTTTATGCATATATATATGTATATACATATGTATACATGTATACATATGTATATATGTATGTATATATGGTCATGTCAGATCCTTGGTGCATATATCACATGTAGACTATTTGTAGAAAGTGAGTTGGATCATTTTTCAAAAAATGATCTCTATATATATATGGGAGAGCATATATCACATGTTTATTACTTTCTACATTTGTAGAAAGTACGTTGGATCATTTTTGGAATAATGATCTCTCCCACACACACACACACACATGTGTGTGTGTGTGTATGACCATGTCATATCCTCGTTGTATTAGATAGATAGGATATATAGACATGTTTTTTTATATATAAAAAAAAGATTATGTTACTGCAGCGCACACCATAATATTTACGAAAAACAAAAGTTATAACAAACGCAAAATAACTCGCATTTACAAAAGTATAGTGACAAATTTATAACAAGTTTGAGAACAAAATTTAAAGAAAAATATTTAATATTCATTACTCAATATCCTTAGTTCACATTGTTATTGTTGTGCCCGACATCTCTCCATATATTCAAAACTATACTAACTCTGCATTTATTAATTAGCACTATCTCGTTGTTGCTCTTGTGTTTGAAAAATTATTTTCAAAAAATTATACAAGATAGCTCTTTACAAATTATTTTCATAAAACTTACAACAAAATAAATTTTTTTGTACAACTTTCTGGGTTTTCATTTATCTGAAACATAAAACTGTTTTTAAAAAATTAAACCAAACAGATTCTAAATATCTACTTTTGATGCCCCACAAAATATTTTTGTCATATGAAATTCTTTATAAAAAGTCAATTTTCTTTTTATTTTGTATATTTAAAAGGTATATAGACATTTATTTTATTATATGTATGGCTTGTTACAAGTATATATAAATATTGTAGCATGTTAAATGTGTATCTATATAAGAGTAAATCCGTACAAGTCTATATGTATATATATATTATTTTAAAAATTGATATATTTGTTTATTGAACAAAGATCCATTGTACCCTCTGAAATTTTGTTCTTGGTTTCGGTGTTGCGGTACAAATTGGACTATGCACCGAACTGAGTTTTAGTATTTATGATCTTTGATATATTGATTGTTTTGTTGTGCAATTCATTTTGTTTTGTTCATACTATGACTTTTTAAAAATCCTAATTGAATAAAAAAAAAAAAGAGAATCTGAGAAAATAGAGAGCAAAACCAAGAGAGAAAAAAGTAGTGTACCTTGAGATTAAGAAATGTTGTTCATATTCTACAAAAAAGAAAAAAAAAGTCCACCAAAATCTGTGGGGGAGAGGTTGGATTTGTCATGGCTTCAGTATTTATAACTTCCACCCTTAAATCCATCAAAATTTACCACTTAATGAAATCCTTCAAAATCTATGACTTTTTGAATACACCTAGACTTTTGTAGACTTTTTTAAAATCCTAATTGAATACCGTCAAATTTTTATGGATTCTTTAAAAGTTTATAAAAGTCTGGATTGAATACTGTCAAATTTGTATGAACTCTTTAAAAGTCTATAAAAGTCTAGATTGAATACACCCAAAATTTTAAAGTCTTTTAAAATGCTTTAAAATCCTAATTGAATACATCCTCCTTAACTTCACTAGATCCTAAATGTGTGAACTGAAAAGTGGTTTAAAATTAACTTTAATGAATTTTTTCAAATATTTGGTTTTAAAAGTTCAACTAGTTTAAGATATATTCAGAATTACTTTTTTGATAAATCTTGTTGGTATCTAATTTTCAATTTTATAAAACAATACTTTGATATCAAATGGGTTTTAATTTTCTTTGTCATTGAAAGGGTACAATGGTCATGTAAAAGGATTTTTTTTTTTTACAAAATGGATGTTCTTTGCAACTTTTGAAAGCATAGCGGTTATTTGGTGACAAAAAAAGCGCATGGGATATTTTGCCACTTTTTAAAAGAACATGAAGTTTAGTACAATTTGGCCTAGATTATAATATAAATAAAAATTATGAAAAGATATACCAAAAGTAAAAGTGAAAATTAAAATAACATGGAGAGTTCTTGACAACGATATACAATGTGCAAAAGTGTGTTACATCTTTTCTTTTCTTTTTTTCTCTTTTTGTGGTCATCTTTTTATAACTATATGGTGCAATGTGACATTAATTTTACTGTTGTATGAGTTCTTTATCAACAAACAGTAATATAAGTAATAAATGATGTATTCAATGTAACTCTGAGGGATCCAAAGAAGCAAGTTTTAGATGAAGGAGGAAAAGTAGAGCTAATTAATGAGAATTATAGTAAAGGTAGGAATGTTTGCCTTTGTGACAGACCATTATTTCTGTCGTCCTTGTATTTACTAAGGCTCATGTATTCATAGAGCTAGACCTCCTCAGATAATGTCGGTTGGGTCTTGACCTGACTCAAATATTATACAGTATCTAGATTGTTTAGGTAATGATTTTTTAAACACCTAAAGAGTAAAGTCGTTAACTTCGTCATGCCTTTTAGCTAGCATGGCGTGTTTAGCCTTTGTATTTATTAAATACAATTAGCTAAACCACAACGATGATAATTGAGAGCATTAATGGCTTTTATCGGAGCATTAATGGTGATTATAAGGATCTCTGTCGAGTTATATGTTCATTATCCCATTAATTAGGCCCACTAGGCATCAGACTTTCTCTAGTTCTCATCCTCGAATCTAAATTCCTTCCAAGTATCCCATAGAAAATGGTTATATCTGTATAAAAAGGTCCTACTAGGTCTCGCTTGACATTTAACAAACATGACGAAGTTCGACACTTCGTAATAGAATTCAAGGGGTAACTTGAGTCTTTAAGTAGCTTAACATGCTGTCAAGGCTTGCGACTGGTGTTCAAGATGTGACTCAAGGCTTGGGTGGCCTAACTTTATGTCAGAAATTGTAGTGGTGCTCAATATGCAACTCGAGGCTTGGGTGGCCTAACTTGGTGTCAGAATTTATAGTGGTGCTTGAGATATAACGCGAGGCTTAAGTGGCATGGCTTCGTGTCGGCTTGTAACGATACTCGAGATATGACTCGAGACTTGAGTGGTCTCGTTTCGTGTCAGGTCTTGTAGCGGTGTTCGAGATGTGACTCGAGGCTTCAGTGGTCTGATTTGTGACGTAGGAATCTCTTTATGGTATTTGAAAATAGACTCTCATGACTAGTTTGGTACATATGAATGGATGTGGAATGGAATGGTGATTCCACCTCTGATTCTCTTTCTCTTGTTTGTTGTGTTATATTAGAAATGGAATGGTCATTCCAAGTCATTCCCTTGGAATGTTCATTCCAACAAAATTATTCATTTCTTGAGTTATGGAATGACCATTCCATTCCCACTCATTACTAAAATCATCATCTCTCTCTTTTACAACTCACTATATATATTTATACTACTATTAAAAGTACAAGTTGTTTCAAATCATTCACTTTTATGCAAATTCTTCAACTAATGCACTTCTATCTCTACTCTAACTCTCAATTTCTCTTAACATCACTTTTATAATAAATTTTCAATTAATACACTCCTATCTCTACTCTAACTTTCAACTCCTCTTAACAATTTTTTTTTACGTTCGTTTTTTTGTCACAATTTTTTTTTTACATTGTTTTGCTATTATTCAACTAATACACTCCTATCTCCACTCTAACTCTCACAATTTTTTTTACGTTCTTTATTTTTTTTGTCACAATTTCACTTTTTTTTGTCAATCTTTAGCCAATAAAGTTTGGTTGCTCTAAAAATTAAGAATTCCAGATACAAACCTTGTTTTATCATTTATTTTATTTTATTTTTTATTATTATTTTTTTTTACTTTCTTCATTTTTTTTTGTCACAATTTCACTTTTTTTTGTCACAATATTTTTTACGTTGTTATGTTATTATTCAACTAATACACTCCTATCTCCACTCTAACTCTCAACTCTTTCCATTAATTAAATTGCATGCATGAATCAAATTTTCTCACCAAATTTTTTTCTCACCATTTTTTTGCACGTTGTTCTTCTAGCATCTTAGTAATTAATCATAACCCTCTCTCTTTTGTAATTTTTGTGTTGTAACATTACTAAATTCTATTATAATATATTAACATTATTACTAAAGCTAAGCTTGGTGGAAATAGGTATAGGGCCTCAATTGCAGCTGAAGACATACACAAAGATAAGAATCAACATCCTAGGGAGGTGCTGTGTCTTCTTCATAAAATTTCGTTTTATGGGATAGCTTATTTGTCAAATGTAGCATTGACTGCTTATCAATTTTCTTTATTGATGTCTTTGTTTTATAAAATAACCTCCTTTTCCATTTCACATTTATTTACTGTAAATGTAATAATTGTAATATACAGTTTTTCCTCTTAAGTTTTTTAGAACAACCTTTGATTAGATCGTTAGATCCTATTTCACATTTATTTACTGTTTCGATTAGGATTTAAACTTGTTAGGTTTTGAGGATTAGGAAATTTCCACGGCTTCAACTTGAGGGTCAATTTTATACATGGGAATATATAAAAAATATATATATATCATAATAATTTATAAAAAGACTTGGATTCATTCCATAAAAATAATTGGATTCATACCATATCGTTTGGGGGAGAGAAAAATTAAACTATGGAGCACCCAAAAAAACATTTATGCTCTTATATATCTATACTGATTCTAATATTCTTTCCTTTTATGTTTTCTGGGTGAACATAATCATTTAGTCCAAGTAAACTTTTGTAACAGGAAGATATTTGTTTACTAGTGTAAAAGAATTAAGGTAGACTTGAATGACTTGGATAAAGGTGTGTCATGTGTGTGTATTGGCAGAAGACTACGATTGAGTGTGTATTCAATCTAGGGGTTGCCATTATCACTAAAGACAACAAAAGTCATTGATCATTTGTTGAAACAATATATTTAAAATCTTTAGCCAATAAAATTTGATTACTCTAAAAATTATGAATTTGAGAGCTACCATTGAGAAACCTATACTCATACAATAGCTTTCCTCACCCCTAACGCACTGTGACCCATTGGAGGAATTAAAGAATTGGTTTATCAGTCCAGTGCTTTCCAGTAGCCAGTAGCCACAAGCAGCTGCTCTGTTTGGGCGAGCACCATTTTTTCTTATGTTGAATGCTACTATATGTGTATTAAAAATTTTAATTTTAGTTAATAAATTAACATAATTCCATTTGAGTTTATACCAAATTAATATTTGGATTAATTTGGTAAATATTTGGTTGGGTATCACAAGGAAATTAAATAAATCAACTTTTTTTATATAATATTTTTATTTCATTTTTCATGGTGATTTAAAGTTTATAAGATTTGAATTAATGAGTTTTAGTCTCTATATTTATTTTTATTACTTTTCTCTCTTTCTTTCTCTATTATTATTTTTATTGACTGTTTTCTCTTTGTATGTATAATTTTTTAATACAGAACTTTCATGAAATGATTTGTAGTTTTTCATATTAGTTATTTTGGAGATGTGTTCTCCTTGATCCTACGATTAAAATTAATTTTTTATTTTTATTTATTTATTCATTTTTATGTTTGGTTTCAAAACCTTTATTTTTATTTTTTATTTGTTTTATGAATTATCTAGGTATACGTCTATATTAATTCATATTTATACATATACTACATGTATTCCACAATGTTGGTTCTTAAGTATGCTCTTAATTATGGTGTTTGAGTATGCAATTTGACTCACTAATAGAGGTGTGTATAAACAATTATATTTTTTTTTGAATTTATGTGGTTAGGTTATGTTATATCATCTAAATGTTTCAAATGGTATTTATAAATAAATTCTTATAAAAATTTATATTTTTTTAAATTTACGTGGTTAGGACTTAGGTTATGTTATATGATCTAAATGTTTCAAATGGTATTTATAAATAAATTCTTATAAAAGATTTCCATATATAAATTGAAGTGTATGTCCATTGTTATTGAATTTTTAGATTGTTGAGGGTTACCTCAAAAATGAGATGAATTATTTATATTAAGAGCAAGTCTATATATTTCAACCCATTTATATTGAATAAATATTGCAAATATATTTGCAATGCATTCCATTTTCACTTTCATTAGAATAAATTATTTGTTTCTTATCAGAATTAATTTAAAGATTCTCACGTGCATCTATTTAAGTTTAATCAAAATTCTTTCTTTTTTTTTCCTTCTCAATTTGGTTTAGTTAGAAGTATTCTTCTCTAATTCTATTTTTTCTTTGTCTCACACTTCATTCCTACCACAAACTCTTTCTATTTAAGAAAACATAAATAATATTATAATTCTTATTTTTGTAACTTTTCTAATTCTATTTATTTTTTATCTCACACTACTACATCCGTAACACACAATCTTTCTATTTTTAAAATTCAAAAAAATACAAATAAAAATAATATTATAATTTTTATATGTAGATATTTTTATAATTCTATTTATTCTCTCTCTAACTTCATTCCTAACACAAACTCCTAAAATATTATATTTTTTATTTCAATATATATATATATATATAGAAACATAATCTTTCTAATGAACTAATGAAATAACACCATTTTTTAATTTTTTATAATGCATTTTTTAAATTTTATAATATTATTTATTTCTATAAATTAAATGAAACATAACATTTTTTTATCTCTTAAATAAGTTTTCTTTTCTAATTCTATTTATTCTATATCTAACTTCATTCCTAACACAATCTCCAAAAATGTAATATTATTTAAATTATTATTATTTTTCTAATTTTTGTTTATCTCTCTAACTTCATTCCTAACATAACCTCCTAAAATATAATATTAATAACGAAAAAACGCTACTAAGAAAACAAGATAATGGAATTGAAAAAATCGAACTAAATAATATTTAATGAACTCACTAATTTTATAATTTATTATTATTTATGTACCGGATAATAATTGATAAAAATAAAATAGAGGATAAAATATATATTTAAGTAAATTATTTTTTATTAAAAATTGAACTTTGAGATTCAAATATTAACTTATATTTTTTTTCAAATTAGATTTTATCCACGTGCAGCGCACGTGCTATTTTACTAGTACATATAATAGGTATATATATATAATAGGTAATTAGCTTTAATTTCTCTCTCTATATATAATAGGTATGTTATATACTTGTCATACGCCTACATATATATATATATATATATATATATATATATATATATATATGTCACATGCTCATATATATATAACTTGCTATACTTTAAGTTGCAAAAAAAAATGAAGGTTCTTATTTTATCACTTTCAGTTTTTAATAAAGTATTAATTTTTTTCGTATAAAAGATTATATTAATTTTGACTAGAAGAAAAATACATTTATATCTTTATTTTTTTCACATGTAATTAAATTAAAGTTGGTCAAATGTCTCATTTTAAAAACTAATTTTGTTTTTTATGAAAATGTATAGCTTGTTGAAAAGTACTATCATTTTATTCTTACATCATTCTTTATCTGCCGTCAAACTTCAGAATAATAATAGTCATTCCATTCTATTTTCAGTTTCAATCCATTCTCATTTTATTTCATTCATTCTATCAAACTAGTCCTCAAAGTCTTAGAATTTTGGTAAGTTAACGAGTCTTAATCTTGACTTTTTACCAATACATCTGACTATCATGTTCGTCAATCTTTGTTTCGTGACAAGAGACACTTCACACTTACAACTCTTGAAAAAATAGTGCATTTATTAGTCATCAATTACTCGCGTATTATGATGTGTTTTTTCGTTTTTCCCCTGTTAGCTTGTTCACAAATTTCACACTAAATGAATAGTCAACGGAAGAGACAATAGTTTCAAGAGGAGTGCTAGCCACAGTCGCTCAAGCGAGTGTCCTTGCACATTCGCTTCATCGATTGGTGGAAATCAATCCCCAAAATTAAATGCTTTCTTGCAATAAATGTCCTACTTTTTCATCAATTAATATACCCTTCTAGTTCTAAAGTATTTACAGTGGTGCCATCAACAAATTAATAAAATTATAAACATAAAGTATTAAAAAACTTTTATTAATATTTTTTTTTATATTGCCCTACTTTTAAATATTTTTAATAATTTATATACTTATTATAATCATTTCCTATATAATTTTTAAAAATTTGAATTATGGTTAATTGAATAAGTATATAGATTATTAAAAATATTTAAAAGCAAGAAAATATAAAAAAATATATTCATAAAAATATTTTAATACTTTAAAAATATGTTCTTTTATTAAAGTTTTGTAATTATGGTTAATTGAATTAAAGAACATATTTTTAAAGTATTAAAATATTTTTATGAATATTTATTTTATATACTTATTCAATTAATTAAAATAATCTATATACTTATTCAATTCATCTATATACTTTATGTTTATAATTTTATTTTTATTAATATTTTTAATAATCTATATACTTATTCAATTAATCTATATACTTTATGTTTATAATTTTATTTTTATTAATATTTTTAATAATCTATATACTTATTCAATTAATCTATATACTTTATGTTTATAATTTTATTTTTATTAATATTTTAATACTTTATGTTTATAATTTTATTTGTTTGTTGATGGCACCACTGTAAATACTTTAGAACTGGAAAGGTGTATTGATTGATAAAAAAGTAGGACATTTATTGCAAAAAAGCATTTAATTTTGGGGATTGATTTCCACCAATTAATGGAGAGTCTGTGCAAGGACACTCGCTTAAGCGACTGCCGCTAGCACTCCTCTAGTTTCAATTTATTGAATGACGAACCACCAAATTTATAGTACACCAACTTGATTAGTCAACCAAAGAGACAATAGTTCAATTTATTGAACAACAAACTACCAAATTAATAAAGTAGTTTCAAAGGAATGAAATTTACCATTGACTTGTTGGATTAGTGGTACGAGCATGGTAATAATTAAGAGATCAATTGAATGATCTAAGGGTCGAAAACATGGAACAATAACAAATTTGGTTAATAGTCGTCGAAGCCCTTGAATGTTCAAAGAGTGATTCAATTCAAATTGAAAACAGACTTTTGAGCAAGGTTCAAACAATTTCATCGCCTATTCTACGTCTATAATACATTCAGTGTCAGTACACCAAAAAAATTTAGACCTTACGTATTGTACATACGAAGTGGGATTCACTCTACATATTATCCACGCAAGGTTCAAATTCATCCAGTGTATTTATACCGAGTGTGTTGTAAATCTTCACCTATTTTTAAATGGTTCCTTCATATTTGGCTAAATTAATCAATTTTACCAACAAAAATTAAATTAAATTATATGAAATTGGTCAAATAAGAAAGTTTTTCTTTCCCAAAATCCAATTATAACAAAAGAAAGAGATTGTGAGCCCCATAATTGGTTGTGGGCTCCACTATTATGTAATGGTGGACTCCACAATACATACAACAACAACAATCAAGTCTTTTTTCAACTACTTGGGTTGCATCATATATTTGCATTCTGCTATATTTAACGTTATAATCTAAGTCAATCATCATGCTATTATATCCTTCTTTAATAATTTTACTCACATTAACTTTGGTCTTCCTCTTCTCCTAGTATTATTCTCAATGTGGACTATGTCACTTTTTTGACCTAGTGCGCTTAAAGGTCTTCTTTACACATGTCCAAACCATCGTAACCGATTTTGTCTCCAATTGGTGCGACTCAAATCATCTCATGAATGTTATAATTTCTAATTCTATATTTTCTAGTTTTACTGTACATCTATCTCAGCATTCGCATTTCTAGCACATTCGCTTTATGCAAATGGTGTTTCGTAGTTGTCTAACATTCTGTACCATAAACTATGATTGGTCTAATAATTGTTCGATAGAGCATTCTTTTCAATCGTAAAGGGATACACCTTTCACACAAAATATTAAACACAATCCTCCATTTAACCCATCATGCTTTAATTTTATAACTATTATCATCCAATTTCTCATTTATTACGAATAATTGAACATAAATAGTGAAAATGTTCACTTTTTTATACTTCTTAATTTTCAATTCTCACTGTATCTTTATTTATATTTCTAATTTTACTTTAATCTTTATGCTTTAATTTTTTATGTTTTTTTTTATATTTCTTAATTTAGATTCAAAGAGACAACTGAAATTTTGAGTGACTCACCAGTAATACTAGAAAATTTTATCTTTTACCTATTTCTATGATGACACGGTGCTACATGTCGTGGGTATCAAGTTAAACAACTGCTTTTAGTAATTCCTATATCTTGAAAATCCAAGTAGGGTATGTCAAAATACTCTTAATAGATAATAACCTATATGAGTGTAAAGTAGGCCGCTTCTATAAGAATGACAAGACTAAGTTCTCTAGAGCAATCATGAATACCAAGATTTGTTAATAGTATTATATAAGGGAAGATTGAAGGCCAAAAGCTATCTATCCGGATTCAATAACTTTCCAACTGTACTCTCTTCGTATTAGTCAAAGTTAGTTTTTTTAATTATATTAATTTCCATTCATGTGAGGGATTATTAGAAAAATTGAAGGTGTGTGATGAAAGATTATATTGTATGAGTTAAGTTAGGATATAACATAGGTGACAAAGTATCTGTTAAGTAATGAACAGACATGTAAGTGTTGATTCGTATCGAATAAACACTATTAGTGTTGATGGAAGGTCAAACAATGGGATTCACACTAAGTGTTGATTCGTATCGAATAAACACTATTAGTGTTGATGGAAGGTCAAACAGTGCGATTCACATTAAACATACACTAAAAATATCTATTAAGTATCGAATAGACACTATTAGTGCTAATTGAAGTTGAAACAATACGATTCTCAATCTTTAGGACCAAAGTACATGTCTGATGGTTATTCAGGTACTTTTGAAAGAGTACCACGTCTCATTTGAAAAAGAGAGAAATATTCTTTTTAGCCTTCTACTTATTCTCTCTATGTCAAGTCTGCCTCCCTCTCCACAAAATCTATATAGCCTAACCCAAGTTGTAGTCCAGTGCTCTGGTTTGACTGACACATAGGTGGTTCGCAAAAGTTCACCACGTCAAGTCTGCCTCACTCTCCACAAAATCTATATAGCCTAACCCAAGTTGTAGTCCAGTGCTCTAGTCTGAACCAACAGTTCAAGAGAGTCAAGATTACTAACACATAGGTGGTTCGTAAAAGCTTAGTTGGTTTGAAGTGATGTTACTAATTGAAAGGAAGATCGTTGTATCCTAGGAGACAGTCGACCGTTAACACGTGTTAAGGAAATTGAATCAAATTTAAGCCTCGATCATCAAATTTCAAGTTATTTATGGGTGGTTTTATATAATAGTTTATATAATGTCATAAGATCATCTTTCATTGGTTTATAGCCTAAGCCTGCACGATTTTGTTCTTGAATTTTATCCCCAAAAGGCCTCACACCATTTGGAAAGAACACACTACATATAAGCACATCCCCTTCTCCACACCCAGGTGATATGGGATTAAGCACCCTGTAGCCTGCTAGTGTGGTAGCTTGCCCCAGTGTCGCTTTTTGCACCCACCCACATCACACCCGCACACAAGGGTCACTTCAATTCACCCCCTACGAGGCCCGACGTCCTCGTTGGCACTCTTCCGGCTGGGTTCAGGCTCTGATACCAACTGTAATACCCCGCTCCAACACATGGTATGATATTGTCCGCTTTGGGCATAAGCCTGCATGATTTTGTTCTTAAGTTTTACCCCAAAAGGCCTTATACCATTTGGAGAGAACACATTACATATAAGCACATCCCATTCTCTACACCCAGACAATGTGGGATTGAGCACCCTGTAGCCTGCCAATGTGGTAGCTCACCTCAGTGTCTCTTCTTGCACTCGCCCACATCACACCTGCGCACAAGGGTCACTACATAGATAATTTTAGGGTGATTATGGAATGCATGGAAGAGAGCTTTCTTGTAAATTCTAGAAGTAGATTTACTTGTTTTAAAATATGTTAATCCGTGATAGTATTCTTAATACTATGTTAATTATATGTATATAATGAAGTTTGTATAACTTATATCCATATAGTGATATTAATATATATAGTAGATGATGTTATAATTCTTTTAGTAGCATATTCAGCTCGTATTTTTTTCAACAAAATATATATATATATATATATATATATATATAAGAAGTATAGTATGATATAGATACAAAATATAAGCAACAACAAGAAGAATAACAGCATGGACCAACTTAACAAGGGTATTAAAGAAAGACTAATAAGTTTTGAGCCGAAGTCTTCAATGGAAAATTTTGGCTAAGATAGCATTATTCTTAAAAATGTATATGTTATTTTAACTTTCTATAATTATACCATATCATCTCAATAAAACTTCTTGACTTCTTACATCCTATTTTTAGAACATATATATCTATACTACTATTACTAGTACAAAGGGTTTTTTTTTGTTTCAGTACACTATTTTTTTATTTTTAAATTAAAAATATAGAGTTAGAACTTATACAAAACTCTTTTTTAATGTCACTATATTATTTATTTATTTTTAAATAAAAAATAGAGTTATAACATAAACCAAACCCTAAAACCCCTAAAATCATAAACACAAATATGAGTCTCATCAACAGGTGATTCTTCCTCTCAGCTCTCATCAAAAAGCATTCTAATTTGATTTCCTCTCGACTCACATCAACTCTCATGTGAGTTCTTTTCTTCTTTTTTTTTTATTATTCATTTTCTTTAATTTTTTTCCCCAAGTAGGATTTTTTCTTGTATGTTTGTTCATGTGATTATATGCTCTATGTTATTTATTATCTGTAAATTTCTGTCTTTTCTTGCTATTTAATTATTGCAACTCTTTTTTTTTTTTTTAATTTTTCCCCCAAGTAGGATTTTTATTGTATATTTGTTCATGTAATTAGATGTATAAACAAAGAGAAAAAAATAATTTGAAAGAAAATTTTTTTGAAAGAGATGCAATCCCAATAATTTCTCAAAGTAGGTCAATTACCTGATTCCACTTTGATAGGGGTCCAAAAAAGATATGCGAGATGTTAGATGAACTTGCATAAACCATGTAAGTAGCAAGCACCAAAATTTAATATTTTAGTATTATTAGAATTATTATAAATTAAATGATCAAAATTTAATATATATTTTTTCAAAAATTCAAGTTGATTGTATAAATATATAAATAACAATGTAATCATTTTTTCTCACTCAACCAATAATTGGGTTAAAGATTTGCTTTCAATTTGGAATTATGATTTTTCAATTAGGGTTGTTTGTTTATAAACATATATATGATATGAAATTTAAAATGTAATTTTCATGCATGTAATTTAGGAATTTTAAGGGTTTTCAATAGGGTTTTTCAGAGAGGGCTTCAAAACTGATATTAGGGTTTTACAATTAGGGTTGTTTGGTTATATATATATGATTTTAAATTTGAGTATTGAAATTAATGAATATATATATATATATATATATATGATCTTTTATAACTAATTTTTCTTCTAGTTGTCAAGAAAAGTGGGAAAAAATAAAAGAAAAACCAATAAGTTTCAAATCAAATGTTTATTGGTCTTGACTTTTAGGATATGAAAATTTAACCCATCTAAGGCCTCTAATCTCTAAAGCTCGGAAAATAAAAATTTTTGTTTATTTGGATTGCAAATTATGGTTTCATTAATCAAATAATGCATGCTACTTTCACTAAAACTTAAATAAATAAACTTAAGCTATAAGCAAATTAAACTAATTAAAACATAATTTTCATGCATGTAATTTAGGAGTTTTTAGGATTTTCAATTTGCATTTAGCATTTTGTAGTTATATATATATGATTTGAAATTTGGGTTTTGAAATTGATTAATAAATGGATATCTATACTACTATTAAAAGTAAAAAGGATTTTTTAAATTTCAGTACTCTCTTTAATTTTTTAATTAAAAAAATAGACACATAAGTTATATAAGCACATGTTTTTTCTCTTCTTTTTTTTACTACTTTAATATATATAAAGAAAGTTACCAATTATATTAGAATTATTTTTTATTGGATTTCTCACTCTCAACAACACATTTTATTGGAAGTATGAGAATTATATTAAAATAAAATCAGATTGGTAAAAGAAAAAAAAGAGTTTAAAATATATATAAAAAAACATAATAAAAAAATACCAATATATATATATATATATATATATATAGAGAGAGAGAGAGAGAGAGAGAGAGAGAAAATTACTAATTGTATTAGAATTTTTTTTTTATTGGATTTCTCACTCTAACAACACATTTTATTGGAAGTATGAGAATAATATATATAACGAAAGTTAACAATTGTATTAGAATTCTTTTTTTATTAGATTTCTCATTCTTAACAACACATTTTATTAGAAGTATGAGAATTATATTAAAATAAAATCAGATTGGTAAAAGAAAGATAAAATAAAAAGAGTTTAATATAAATATAAAAAAATTACCAAACAAAAATAACTACTAATTCTATTGTCTTCTATTAAATAAACTACTAATAGATCATTTAGTTATATTAAAATTCTTCTGCCGCTCCTAAAAATTATCAACTGTTAATATACTCTTAAACTCTACCAATTATCCAAAATAATGATCAAATATATAAATCATTTATATACAACATAAATTTATACCAAGAGGAGTGCCAAGGAACTGAAGAGGTCTACCATAAGGTAAAATTCTATTATGCTTTATTTTTAAGTTGAATGATATCAGTTGCTCTTGATATTAGATAGTCTTTTAGTAAAAAAATTCTAATTCTTTGAAGAACATGTGCTGAAGATGGTATTTGTCATTATAACAAACAAAAAAATTAGAGAGAGAGAGAGAGTTAGTGTTTAATGAAAGAACTTTGTTTATCATATTGCAAAAAGAAATAAATAAAATAGTGAAATTTGATGCTTCAAGTCAACAATTATTTTTATCGCTCTTTTAATTGGTATAAGATCTTAATTTTTATTTTGTGATTTTTTTTTTTTTGTGGATTAATATATAGGTGAGAATGGCATAGACTTAGGTTAGAGCTCTTTGGTGATTAATTATTTTTGAAACTCTTTGTTTCATTCTCAAAGAGTTTGTGTTTACCCTAAACTAGACATTTTATGGTCATATATCCCAGCATCAGAATAGACTATTTAGGACTATCTCACATCACTTGAAAATCTGAAACACTTGAGTTTCATGTCAGTATATATTATTTCAATTACTACAATATATGTATATATGTGTATAGTCAAAATAGTGAGAATAAACTATTCGGAACTAATGAAACGCTTGAGTTTCATGTTAGTATAATATTATTTCAATTACTACAATATATATATATATATATATATATATATATATATATCTGTGTGTGTGTGTGTGTGTGTGTAGTCAAAATAGTGAAAGCTTGGGACTTTAAATAATAGATACTACTACTACCAGAAAAATAGAAAAGTGGTAGTGTTTTTTTTTCCCTTGGAATTTTGAAAATGTGGTACTTGTTGTCTTATATACAATTTACCTATTTATTTATTATGATTGCCAGAGATTGCATAGTAACAAACTTAGCAAACTAAAAGCCATAAAAGCCATAATGATATATTCAATATGTATATGTTTTTTATTCCAATAGATTAAAAGACATAAAATCATAAAAGAATAAGGAATGACATCATAATATAAAAAATTATAATGCAAGAGGAAGCATATGCAAATTAAAAATTCTTTACTCGTAATTATATATATCAATAATCCTACCATCTTCACAATCATTGATCATGTTGTCTTCACAAATATCATAACTCGAGGACAAGAATAAAAAAAATGAATGAAGGGCCTTTGAAGCCCTTACCACAAACTCCATGCTATAGCATAAACATGGGTTGGTAGTATGGATTCTTTCGAACTGTATAAAAACTTATGTCTTCATATAGGAAGAATACCCCAATAACTCTCCTAGCCATTGTGCATGAGGGTATTACAATAACCCTTCCTACAACACAAGATAGGGTAAGTTATCTAGATACATCAATATCTTTTATAATGAAAATACATAGAGTTTCTATTTTTTTTTTTAAAAAATTCATAATGCTCTTTTAATTTTTATAATATTATTGATTAAATGTACATAGAGTTTCTATATATTTTTATATTTTTCATGATATTATTTAAATAAAATTTATATTAAACCCAAATTTCACCCCTTTTCTACCTAATCTATTTTGGCAACATTACATAAAACAAATGAATAAGAATTAGGAATGCAATTCAAAAAAATCATAAATCAATTAAATGCAGTATTTGGTAGCATTACGAAAAACAAATGAATTTATACTATTAGAGAAGCAACCAGTAAAACCTAACATCAGTTCCATGAAATAAATAAAAGAAAAATATATATCTTCAACGACATTTTTGAATAGATTTGGTAGTTTGATTTTTTCTTTAATATTTTTTTTATTGTGAGGTGTGCATAAGGAATGCAATATGCTTGTTGGCAAGTCAGACATGTGAGTAATAAAAATTATAATTTATTTTCATTGCTTACAAAAAAATGATTCAATATATTGTAATTTATTTTCATTGCTTACAAATAAATGATTCAATATCATGAATATATTTGTCTTCACATCTTTCTTTTTTCTTTTGTGCTATTACTTCAAAGTTAAAATATGTAATTACACGTAGCAATGATTGTCAAGTCTACATCATATCCCAATATGTAATAAGGGATTTATGTCACCACAAACAGATACTAAAATAAGTGTTGGTTGATGTTAAATTGATATATTTAGGTAGTAAATATATCAATTTAAACTATATTTTATTTATTTATGCAAATATAAATTTAAGCTTTATATTTCAAATTTATTTATTTTATTGATTTGATAGCCCTTAACATTGTAATGCTATATGTATTTTTTTCTTGGTGTTTTATTCATATCTTGATCATTTTTAATCAATTACATCTCATGTTTGCCTTTTGTTTCAATTTAATTTTTTACTTTTGATTTTTTATTTTCACCATTGAAAACAGTGTGTAGAAATTTTGGCCTTTAATTAAGAAAAATAAATTAACAATGGAGACACTTTCTCGCACTTTAGTTTAAGAAAAATCACTTTATAATTGTTTTTCTTTTTCAATTCAAATGGGTAAATATTCTTTTAACCATGTCAAGAATGTTTGACTCATTAGATTTTTCATTTTTTTCATGTGAGAATAATTTTTTTTATCAAAATTTTGTTTTACTTCTTGATATGATACTCTAAAATTATTATAAACATGCAAAGAAAATTTAATTAAAGTTTTAACTTGAGGTTTAACCACGTGCATAGCACGTGCCTTGTTACTAATATATATATATATATGTATATATATATATATATATATGGGATGACGTTATTGGCGCTTCACAAAACACTTCTTGCGCTTCAATTCATATTACCATAAAATGTCTTTTTACTAGTGTATATATATATATATATATATATATATATGGGATGACGTTGTTGGCGCTCCACAAAACACCTATTGCGCTTCAATTCATGTTACCATAAAATATCTTTTTACTAGTATATATATGAGATGACGTTATTGACGCTCCACAAAACATCTCTTGCACTTCAATTCATGTTACCATAAAATGCCTTTTTACTAGTATATATATATATATATATATGGAATGACGTTATTGGCGCTCCACAAAACACCTCTTGCGCTTCAATTCATGTTACCATAAAATAAAATGACGAGTCTAGCATTTTTTGCATTTTACATTTATGAAAAATCTAATAAAAAACGTCGACATGTTTTTATTATCTGTTTTTTTTTCATTGCAGCAGAGCATTAGGCTACATATAAATTATGAACTAGCTTGACTCATTTTTTTTTATTTTTTTTCTGTTTACAAAAAAATCTATGTTTTCATTGTTTAATTGTTCTACCTTTTTGGGATCAAATATTGAGAATATATAATATTCATTTGTAGTTTCAAAGATTTGGATTTCAAGTTTTATTATTATTTCATTAATGTACCGAGCATATTCTCCTTGAGAAAAGGATAAAATCAGAGAAGAAGAAGAGAATTGAAGAGACGTACATGCACATTTGGCTGTCTGAATATACGTCGCTAATAGAAAGAAAACATCAAGGAAAATAAAGCAACCATAAGCACAATAATAATGAGAGTCTCCTATGTATTACATCTAACTACTCTACACATACTATACACAAAAAGGATTACTGATATACAAGTCGGTTAATCTATCTACCAGCCATAAATTGGATTCTCTACCTGTGGAGGCAAAAGATGGAGGTCCTTACAGTGCTGCTTGTCATAGACCCGTGTTCCAGGTGTTGCCCCTGTACACAATCTAAGGAACTCATTCCCAGTAAGACAATAATGGGCAAATGCCAACCCTCCATCAACCATCTCTGTCAGGTTAGGCATTGAAACTGATTTTTTGATGACCCTCCCATTATTTTTACTTACTTGGAAATCACTTTTATCATTATTCAACACCCTGTCAAGGTCAGAGTACTCCATAAATCTCTGGGTGGCAGCCTCCCATGAAAGGTAGTATCTCTGCTCCGCAGTTAGAGGCTGAGGCTCATTAGCCATTGCTTCTTTCACTTTCACAACAAAATCTTCTGGTGTCTTGTAAGTCAAACAGTTGGGGAATGACCTGAAGAACTCATTTGAAGGGTGGTCTGCGCAAACAACAAATTTTCCCATCGCAAGTGCCTCAGCTGTGGCCGTGCAGAGCACATCACTAACACTGGGATTTATGAAGACCTTGTAACTACAAGGGAAAAAAAAAAAGAACATGTAAAAGAAGGAGAATCAAAAAAACATCAGCTTGACTTGTCTACAGGTCACTGTAAACAAAATGAAACTTATTCCCCAGTATAATGTTAGCTTAGAGAAAGGTGGTGATCATGATATTTTCATAATCGGAATCTCAGCCATTTAGTTTCCTGAAAAAAATTCGGGGTACAACTTCCAAAGTAGCACAAGTCTAAAATAGTTTGCTGAAGAATCCTTACCCATGAAGAGTGTCATCTGCATGGTCTCTGCCTCTCATAAAGTTGAGATTCAGATCCAACCTTTTAGCAAAGCTCTGAACTTCATTAGCATCTTCTCCGTTACCAAACACATCCAACTTGAAGCCATCAAGATCATTCTTGTGCTTTGCTAACAAATCTATTAGTTCTTTGTATCCCTTGGCCCAAACCATCTTGCCTAGGAAATATGCTCCTTTTGAGAAAGATTGCTGCCCACACTCCCTTTCTGCAGCCACTCTTTCCCCGATTTTTAGGAACTTGGGATTCACACCATGTACATTGCAAATTACAGACTTAGGTAAATCCTGAGTCGCAGCAGAAAGGCGAAGTACCTGTTGTGTAGAGAACATTAAACATTTGGTTCATCAATAAAATATTAAATTTAAAGGCATTTCAAAGATATTATTCATAAAACATCTTTCAGTACAAGCACTATAACACAGCATAAAAACGGAAGTAGGACCAACATAGATCATAAGCATCTCTGACAGGTTATAGATTGATACCTTGTTGCAGTACGCTCTAGTGACCCAATTGTTAATGTGTTTCACAAAGAAAGCTTGGAGAGCCCCATTCTTCTCCCTCTTGATATATTCCAAGTAATTTGTGTGAACAATACCAACAACATGGTTGAATTTGTCAGTCCATCTCTTGCCATGATGGTACCAGTTCAGATGTTCTGGTTCTTCCAGGATAGCAATGTCAGCATCCTTAGACGGGATAAATTGAGAAGTATCTCCAGCAGGTATTATACTTCGCCTTTGTTTTGAGAACTAAAAGCAATGAAAAAAACAGGTAAAAAACTGAATTATTATATGATTACAATATAGTTCAGAATCTAATTCCTCAGAGAACTACCTTTCCTGGATAGAATGAGATTTTGAAGTCAGCCTTAAAACCAACCCTTTCCTCAACCCAGTTACGAATATAAATCTCCTGCTCTTCTGGTGAGCTGAAAGTGAGATTGTTTGGATAAACTATTTCTTGGTCTGATCTACAGAGCCATGGTACCAACAGAGTGACATTTTGTTTTGCAGACTTCGCTAAATATGCAGCTCGAAAAAGTGGATTTACAGCTGTTCCTGTCATCCAAGGAAGACTAGCAGTTGTGACAATGGCTACGTGCCTTTTACCATCCTTAAGATCATCCTTTGCAGAATCAGTCCAAAAGCCACCCTCATAACAATGTCCTGTACTTTGTATGACACTGGCAATCCTTAAATCCAGTTCATCACTAGTGTTATCATTCTCAATAAAGGAGACTTCTCCTGCTGGTGGGGAACGCAATAGAAGTTGGTTCTTGCGTTTGCTGCACAAGCTTTCCACTATCTTGTCAGATATATCTGCGATCATTGTCAAAGCACTTGGGATTTTAGAGCAAATTTGTCTAAGTAAGGGTCTGTGTTGGCATTCCATACATGATACAGCTCTAATATCCACAGACCAACCCAGGCCTGATTAAAACCAGGCAAGAGCAAATCAATATTTGACTCATGAACTAAATGCCCTGATAGAGCATGAGAAGGAGAGTGAGCAAGAGCTGCAAGAGCGTTTAATTCAAAACTCGAGGCCACACTGCCTCTACAGCACCTACATAATACCAGTGAAAATAGATGCATGCATAGGCATATATATATATATATATATATATATATATATATATATATATTATTGCTAGTCAGAATGTTTCATGCAGTGATAAAAGATGGGCCAGAGCTTGAGAAGCAATAATGTCAAAAGATTAAGCTCTGTACCTAGTCTAACCCTTACCCTTGACAACGAGGACCAACCTGGGTGTTGATCTTTAAATGTTTTACATATGCAAGTTACTTGTTGAGTAATAAAAGTATGAAACAGCTAAAAATAAATATTGGGTAAACTGCAGAAAACCCCCTCCAACTTTCACCGATTTGCAAACACCCCCCAATGATGCAACTAACCCCCTAAACTATCAAAAAGTTGTGACTTACCCCCAAACAGTTAAGGGGAGTTAACATTCCTGTTCATTAACGCTTTTACCCTTGCATAAATTAATAAATAAATAAACAAATAAAGTTGTTCATTTACACTTTTACCCATGTAAAGCGTTATCATTATTGTGGGAAAATAAGAACTAGAATAGGGTAAAATAGGCTTTTTAATTTTATTAATAAGGGCCAATTTGACTTTTAAATCAGGATCAAATATGAGAAATGGGCCGGGTTTTAAATGTAGGCTTTATCAGAAATGAGGTGAGGGCATAGTGGTCATATAAGAGAAAAATTATACTGTTTTTCCTTTTTTTTTTACGGTAAACAAATAGAGGGGTTGATTAGCATAGTTTTCAAATAGTTGAAGGGGTTTTGTGCTGAAACAAAAGTTCAAGGGGGTTATCTACAAAATCTTGAAAGTTGAGGGGGGTATTCTGCAGTTTACCCATAAATATTTATATGGCATAGTGGTCTTAGTCAACAATTTCAAACCAGATGATCTATTGAATGAGTTCCAGACCGCACATAAATAGGGCAACAAAGATCAGAGACATCCTAGGCCATAAAAAAAACTAATCCAAGTCAAGGAAAACATGAAAATTGGATGGGCCTGCCTGTGATTTATGGCTGATCCAAGCTCCCAACATGTCTGATCCGTGGATTGCTCATGAATATCCTCTCAATTACCAAATCAGCGATTGAGAGCAGGAAGAATGGGCCCACATAGGCAAATCAAGACACTTAGGTCATGAACTTGCTAAACCCTATGACAGTGCTAGTCCTCTTTATATGCCACATTTAACCAGACACAATTACAACTAAAATATAAATGCATACTGTATACAGTTATCACCTTTTATATTTTATGATACCATGTAAGAAGGAAACTCCTACATTTTGTTATTTATACTGTCAACAACCAAAAACAACAGTATAATGAAAGTAGATTCACTGTAGCAGAATTAAATAAAATAAGAAGCACACCAACAAATTAATTATGGTTTCAATAAATTAACAAAGAATCACTCACCTCTTCCAAGGCCAAGTTGATCCAAAAATGGCCCAGATTGCCTAACCAAATATGCCAAAAGTTCAGGTACACCCAGCGGTGGGACTTCCTATATCAGATATAAAAGGTATTAAAGAAATAAGGAAAGAGAAACATTTAGCATGTTTTGGATGAAGAAGTTCTCAATATTGACTACTGAATTTGCCTTCATCAGATGCTTTTTCATTTTTCAGACAACATATTTGATAGAATTAAAATTTTAATTTTCAATATTGACGACCAAATTTACCTTCATGAGATGATTTTCCATTTTTCAGACACTATTCAAAATTTATTCTTTTCTTCCAATAAAAAAGTCCAGCTCTCGGACATGGGGGGTGAGTGTAAAAATTGAAAAGGAAGTGACAACTTCATACATGAAGTTGAAAAGAATTATATGCGTTAGAAACCAACCTTTGACTCATCCGGCTCCTTGCAAATTGATTTCTGAAAAAAGAAACAAAGAAAAAAAGATGATGATGATAATAATAACAACAACAAAAAATACATTTTGCCAAAAAAGAAAAAACTGAATACATGAACCCAACTCATCTTTTGAAACGTAAATTGCAACGCGTGTGAAATTGAGTATAGTTGTCAGGAAGATAATTGCTGGAATGTTTAATTGAGATGACTACAATGCTCAATACCAAATCAAACACCAGTTCGAAAAATCAAAGCCACAGCTGACATCTTACTAGAAAGATATCTTTTTCCCTTTTCCTGCTTTTTTAGCAGAAAACTATGTCATCTTTAAAAAAAGTTATAATTATTTCTAGAATCCCCTTCCTAAAATATGATGAAAACAGAACTTGTGCCAAGATAGCAGCAGCAGTTGTGATGCTAATCACGTTGAAGCATATGCATCTGATAAGGAAACATGTAAGCCTTAGGACATAATTGATCTCATAAGCCCCTTGATGCACTAATTGGTCTCTCCATATGATAGCTGGTAACAGTTAAAAAACTGCATCATGCCGGAAATCCTAATTCCAGTTATGTTGGCTCCCTTTGATTTGTTAATTATCATATAAGGAGATTCAGGAATTAGTGTTTTGGAGAGGGATTAGTTATTTAGAGACGTAAAATGGACTGAACAAGTCTTCCCTTCTAACCTAGTTCATTTCTCTCTTCAAAACAGTCTGCATGACAACCGTGTCAAGAAGATTCAGGAGGCAACACGCACAAAAATCAAATAAAGCCACTTAACCAGTAAGGAAGTTGCAGAATACCAAAACTAAATAAAAGCTTGGAAACTATATAACAAAGAATTAACCCCATAAAAGAAAATTCATAAAGGTGGAAAGTAAGAACATTTCAAAAGAGTTAACCAAAATGCAGTAAGAAAATGATTGTGTACCAAAAGCTCCTTCTACAACTCTAATAATGCCAACCCCCAAAGTTTCACATGAAAGAAAGGCAAGAAACTGATCAAATAAGGTACTAAAAATAGTATCTTTCTCATCTTTCCTGACAAATAATCACAAAAACTAAATCACTGAAGACTACAAATCTAGCAGCTATTTTTTTCCTTCTACCATAAGACGTCAAACTCAAATAAGTTCAAGTATTACATTTTGCTGAATCTATTTGTTTTGACAGGTAACTTCTTTTGAAATATTTTTCGTGAGGAAAAAATACATTACTTTCCAAGTACATGGATGCGCCCCTTGCCCTTGGTGCTACTAGTGGATTTTTATCCACAAAAATATACATGATTTCTTAAAGCTCCATTAGCCTTGATGGATGTTGTATCATGAAGAAAGAGAGAATTAATATCAGATATCAGTTCCTTCTTTTTTTCTTTTTTTTCTTTTTTTTTTTGGGAGAGGAGAAGAGCACTTCACACGATCACACATAAAAATTAATCAAAACCCACAAGGTGAAGTATTTTCAACAAAAGATACAATTAAATGGAAAAACAAAGAAATTACATTTTGAAAAAAGCCAATACAACACAATAGTTGTTTAATAATTCACTCATCATCGAATTAACCAATGTCTTCAACACAATAATTGTTTAATAATTGTATAAAGCCTCTCATTCCAAATATTAAACGACACACACAATAAAAGAACCTTAGCTCGAAAAACATATACTCGAAGGAACTGAAAAACATACCAAGCTTGACTTCACTTTCTCTACAAACTCACTGTTCTTCAAACTCCCAAAAATCTCCGAAGACGAACTCTTCTGCTCCAACTCCCGCAACCTCGTCTTCAACGCCCGTATTGGTTCCCAATCCCGAACCTGACCTTCCTGGCCGCTGCTCTCTCCCTTCCATTCCCATCTAAACTCCTTAAACCTGGCACTCCTACCTCTCCCAAACCTCTCGCTCACATCAAAGTCCACTACACCGCTCCTGTCGTCAACTTCGGCGACGATAGCGTTCTTTATCGCCGACAAATCCAGGCGAATTCTCGCCCTAGGGCTCCATTTCTCGAGGACCTTCCGACTGAAATCTGGCGTGGAGTAGGCGCGACGAATTTCGGATAACTTCGGCTGTAACCGTTTCACGAAGTCGATTTCTGCCGGCGGCGAAGACCTGATTGCCGGGACCAAGAACGTCGATTTCGAGGCCGAATTGAGGAAGTTCTCGAGCTCTCGGTCGAAGGACGAAGCTAAATTCTTGAACGAATTGGCCCTATCTCTCATCAATTGGAGATCTGCGTCCGCTGAGTCCTTGACTTCTCTCCAGCCTCGCGATATGAACGAGAACGCCTTCTCGGCTTTCGCCACAGAACTCGACGCCGAGGACTGCCGAGCTTCCGGCGGTCTGAAATTGATCATTGGCGGCTCTGAATTCGAATTAGGGTTTCAAAATTGGGGTTTGTTCTGTTGAGTCCTTGCTTTGGATTGAGATTGTTGAAGAGAGTCTGGAACCGTCTCGAGTGTGTTGTGTGAAGAACAAGAAGAAGAGGCAAAGCAAACGAATAGGTGAGGTCGGCTGAGATTTTAACGGCTAAGATTTGGTATGATATATATAGTAATTATATATACACTGACACTAGCATATATATAACATGTACTCATATCATATAGTAATATTATTCTGGAGTGGCGCGAGACAGGTGGACAAACACGTAGGATGTGTTCTTGATGACGAGATCTGGGGTGATGACGTGTTGAGTGTACTGGTGAGGTGGTGGGGTTGAGTCACGTGTTATGATGAGGTGGTGGGTGTGATGTGGAATATTCTGGAGCATGGAATATCCTTGGAGGTCAAGTTTGCGAAGGGAGTCTGATTCAAATGCATCGCTCTACTCTGGGATTGATGTGAATGTCTTTGATTTTTTATGTGTTCGACTTTACCGGATCTAAATTACATCAATCCTTGTATCCGCTCGATATAGACGAACATTGTGTTGTGTTCCCAAAACCGAGAATGTTGAGGGTATAAAAATCATGAGAGACCAGTACATTAATTTTAAATATTAAGGGATAATTACACTTACCTCCCTTCTAGTTTGGCTTTATAATACTTACATCCTCTGTATTTTGGAATATAACACTTACCCCCTCCAGTTTGCACATTGGTAACAAATATCCTATTTTGTCAATCAAACTAACAGTTATTGCTAATATCATCAAAATTTAATCTTAAAGGGACAATTATACCCTCAAAAATATTGCAACTGAAGTTGGCGAGTCTCGATTTCAATGACAGCTCTGACATTGGGATAGTAGTGGCTAGTGGTTTGGCCGGAGTTGGGTCTTCTCAGCAATGGTTTCAATGGTGAGTGTTGATGGCGTAGGTGGTGAAGCATAGTGGAGATGGAGTTAGGTGGCGGCTCGGCTAGAGGTGATGTCGCTACGGTTGAAGGTCCGAAGTGAGTCTGCTCACAATGGTGGCTCATAGTGGGGGAAATGGGTTTACACAACTGTTTGGGTGTTGCTTGAATAATGGTGGTGGAGTTGGTGGTTTGGTAGGTCTGATTGACATTGGGTCTTTTTAGCCGAGGTGATGACGGCAATGGAGATATAAGTCTTCTAGGTGCGGCAGTGGAGGTGGTGAGTCTTGGCTTCAATCGCAACTTAGGCATTGGGATGGTAGTGGCTAGTGGTTTGGCTAGAACTGGGTCTTCTCGGCAGTGGTTTCAATGGTGATTGTTGATGGTGCAGGTGGTGGGTGGTGGTTCTTCTAGAGGTGATGTTGCTATGGTTGAAGGTCTGAAGTGGGTCTGCTCAAAATGGTGGCTCATAGTGGGGTATAATTATCATTTTAAGATTAAATTTCGATGATATTAGCAATAACCGTCAGTTTGATTGACAAAAGGGGGTATTTGTTACCAATGTGCAAACTAGAGGGGGATAAGTGTTATATTCCAAAACACATGGGAGGTAAGTGTTATAAAGCCAAACTAGAAGGGAGGTAAGTGTAATTATCCCTATATATATACATATATAAATGGCAGGAAGGAATAAATTTAATAAAATAGACAATAAATAATATTTAATTGACTACAAAGGAAAAAAGTTTTAAGTTGTTTAATTGGAATAGTGAAAGTAATTAAATTTTGGGTAAAGTGCAAAAAAAAAAAAAATCCATTATATAAAAAATGTGTAGAAAACACCTTTGTATTTAGTATGTGTATATAAATCTCTATAATTTTAAATTTTGGAGCAGATTGCCCCAATTACATATGATAATGTCAGAGATTTTTTAAAAAACTCAAAATTATTTTTTTTGTTATTTCACTTTTTAGCTTTTATTTAAAAGGTAAAGTGCAAAAAACACCCTGATGTACCAAATGTGCAAAAAATCCCTACAGTGCAAAAAAAAAACCTCACTGTTTACAAAATGTGCAAATAAAAATATTTTATCAATTTAACAACTAAAATGTCTAAAACACCCTTACACTTTAGTGTCATATTTGGATGTTCAAAAATGGCTCATTCGAATATTAATTTTTTATTTATTTAAAAATTGTGTCAATACTCTCTTATTTTCACTCGTCGAGCCCATCCAAAATAATTAAAATATATTTTTTATAAATAAAAAAATAGAGGGCATCCAAACATGGTACAAAGGTTTTAAAGGCTTTGAGAGGTATTTTGGTCATTTAAAATTTTGACAGAGGGAGGTGTTTGATATTGTAAAAATGCAGGGGGTTATATGCACATAATAAACTGTATGAGTTTTCTGCACATTTTGTATATAACAGGGGTACTTTTTTGCACTTTACACTTTTTTAAATAAAAAAAAAATTCATAAAGTAAAAATACTTTAGTCATTTCATTCCAAATTGAATATTTATCCTTATTTGCACAAATTGAAAAATGTATTGGATTTTGCACACAACAGGGAGTATTTGCACATTTTTCATATAGCGGAGGATTTTTTTCACTTTACCCTTAAATTTTCTAATTTAACACTTTTGGGTGGAAGAAAAATATATATGGATGATACTTGAATGGAATATTTTTCTAAATTTTTTAAATAAACCAACAAATTAAACCTCTAAATTTTGACTTTCTAAAAAAAAAAAACAATCAACATCAAACTTTCAATTTGAATTAAATGGTCCATGTAATCTAAACAAGATAAGATAATATGAGTTTTTGACATATATTATTGCTAGCCTAGGAAGCACGGATATTTTTATAAGAGTAACGTATCTGTATTATGTTCGTATTCGATACCGATACTCTTCGAATACGTGTCTGATACTTCATATTATAATTGTTAAGAAAAGTTTAAAAGAAGTGATATGATACATATCATGATTTAGTATAAAATTTATCTTGCTAATCAAACAATGACTCTTATGTTAGAAATTTTGAATGAAAATTAAGAGTGAAATAATGCGATTCACACTGAATAGACACCAAAAAGTGTCTGTTAGTATCGAATAGACACAAGTAGTATTGTTTAAGTTGAAACAATACGAGTTGCAACCTCTTGTACCAAAGAACATGTCCTATGGCTATTCAGATACTTATGAAAGGGTACAAGTATGCCTATAAATAGGCCTGTAATTTCGTGTTCGAAATTCTAGAAACGAAAATCAGTGATAAATAAATAATTTTATTAATTTAAGAAAAAGGGTGCAATCCTCTATAAATCTTTACAAAAGAAAGATAAGGGCTGCTAGAGCTTGATCTTGAATTGATTGAAACTTTGGTAAAGAACGGCACGTGGATGATATGTTTGTTGTTGTTCTTCTTCAGGGTTTAGGGGCTTTGGAGCTTTGGATTTTGAGTGAAGACTTCTGCAGAGTTTCAGCTTTTTTTCTGCAGAATTTTAGCTTTTTCTGAGAAACTTCTGGTCCTTTTTTCTCCCACCTCTGGACCTTTATTTATAGGCTCACCGGAGGGTAGATTTGTAACTTTCTTTTCTTCTGATAATTATCCTATAATTATCTTTTATGATAATTATCCATAATAATTATCTTTGTTGATAATTACCAATATATATATATATATATATAATTATCCATTAGACCCATTTTTAAGTGGGCTTGGACTTCTCAGACAATTTAGACCAGTCCATAACTCATTTATTTGTAGTGGGTCTGATCTTTAAATTTTCTGACTCATTGGGCCATATTTTAAAGTGGGCTAAACTGATCATGTAATTTTTTAATGTCTACAAATTGCCTCCACTTCAAGTCTCGCGCCATATTGAGTTTGTCATGTATTTAAAGTGGGACTTGAAGTATTTAAATTTTGCACTTTTTTCTTTTTTTTTGCAAAAATTCAACTGCAAAAAGGATATATTCTTTGTAAAGTTGAATCAAAGACTTGAGGATCCTATTGTTAATAGGATTTTTTTTTATTGTCCAAGTGGAATTGAAGACTTGAAAATCCTATTACAAATAGGATTTTTTTTCTTGGTCCAAACTGAGTTGGAGTCTTGAAAACCTTATTGTCAATAGGATTTTTTTCCTTGTCCAATTTGAAATAGGATTTGATATTTTCCATGTTTAAATGGAATTGGCGTCTTGAAAATCCTATATGCAATAGTATAACCCACCACTATATATATATAACCTACGCCATCACTATATATGTATAACCTATTTTCCATGTTTAAATGGAATTGGCGTCTTGAAAATCCTATATGAAATAGTATAACCCACCACTATATATATATAACCTACGCCATCACTATATATGTATAACCCACCACTATATATATATAACCTACGCCATCACTATATATATATAGCCTACGCTTCAGACTCTTCACATCAGAGAATAATTCTCCAGCAACTATAAGTTCTGTTTTCTTTCTTTCTTTTACTTTTTTTTTTGTTCTTCTTCTTTGGCGCTGGAAAATTTTTTTTTTTTTCCATGCATCTTTTTTTTTTTCTTCTCTTTTCCTTTAATGTGTAAAAAAAACAAAGTTTCTTTTTTGTTACTTGGTAGATTTGAACACAAGACCTCATAGGGAGAGGTTATAGCACCACACCATCTCTACTACACAACATCATGTGTTGTAAACCCTTGAAATATAATATAACAAACACCTGAACTTTGAAAAGCACATTTTTTTTTAACAACTTTGCATTCCATGATCACTATTAACCAACTCTTTTTTTTTTCAGATCAGTTTCTATTTGTGGGCTCTGCTCAAGTTTTGTATTGCCTCTGGAACATCATACAGATCCATTGAACTCACTGAATAAGACAACTTTATGTGAGTCATTCAACTCTTCTCTTGTAAGCTTCAATTTTTTATTTTCAATTATTGCAGGTCAAATCGTCTTTCTCAGAATATGGAGTTTCAGACGCCATTCATTAGTCCCTTCGGGGTCCCTTAGTGCACTTCGGTGTCACTTTTATTGTCCCTTCGGGGTTCCTTAGTGCACTTCGATGTCACTTCTTTTGTCTCTTTGGGGTCCTTTAGTGCACTTCGGTGTCATTTTTTTGTCCTTTTGGGGTCCCTTAGTGCACTTTGGTGTCACTTTTATTGTCCCTTCGGGGTCCCTTAGTGCACTTTGATGTCACTTTTTTGTCCCTTCGGGAATCCTTGGTGCACTTCAGTGTCACTTTTTCGTCCTTTCGAGGTCCCTTAGTGCACTTCGATGTCACTTTTATTGTCCCTTCAGGGTCCTTTGATACATTTCAGTGTCACTTTTTCGTCCCTTCGGGGTCCCTTGGTGCACTTCGGTGTCACTTTTATTGTCCCTTCGGGGTCCTTTAGTGCACTTTTGTGTCACTTTTTCGTTCCTTTGGGGTCCCTTAATGTACTTCGGTGTCACTTTTATTGTTCCTTTGGGGTCCTTTAGTGCACTTCGGTATCACTTTTTCGTCCCTTCAAGGATCTTTGGTGCACTTCAGTGTCACTTTTTCGTCCCTTCGGAGTTCCTTAGTGCACTTCAATGTAACTTTTTTTGTCCATTCGGGGTCAGGCCAAGTCACCACGATGCAGCAGATATCGTCAATATCTCGGCGGCAGATCAGGTCACCCAACTCTTCTCTTGCAAGCTTCAATTTTTTTTTTCAGTAAAGATAATTTATACTCACATCAATGAGTGATTATTTTTTTTTCATGCAGACAATTTATACTTGTGTCATGAGTGTTTTTTTTTTTTTTGGTAAACAGTTTATACTCGTATTAAGGAGTGTCATCTTTTTTATTTTTGGTAGACAGTTTATACTCGTATCAAGTTTTTTTTTTTTAAGACAATTTATACTCATGTCATAGAGTATTATCAACAGTTTAGACTCGTATTGGGGAGCACTTTTAGCTTTAATTAGGCATTAGTTTTGCAAGACTCAGGAGACAAACGAGAGTATGCAAACTTGAAAAATCTATGTGTAGATTGAAACAAATACTAAATCAATGACATAGGTTAGTTGGTTCCATGTCAATGAGTATGATGCATGCTAAAGATACTCTAGATGGATATGTTTTCTAACTATGTTGTTGTGATCCAAATGACAAGTTGCACATAACTTGATATACAAGCAATCCGAGAGAATACTAATTGTATTGAGGTGGTTGAGATCCATCTTGAAATTAATAATTATATTTATCAAGGATTGACATTGGTATTAAGGGATATAAAAGACTTTAGATCCACGAATGGACATGTCTTTAATACTAAAGGTGTAGTCATGGAATAAGCTAGTTGCTTTAAATAAAGCAAGAATGATTAAGATGTGGTAAAAATTCTTAAAGGATATTCCAAACTATCTAACACATCTGCTACTGCTCTCAAATGAGAAAATCTCTATAGAGTGTATAGATCAAAAAATAACCTAGTGGCCACATATATGAAATGTTGAACCAGAGAGCAAGTGATGATGTTATTGAAGGGAATATGCTTAAAGCATAAAACTAACGAGTCACCTTAATGGAAACTCTATCTAACTGACTGGATTTATGTGATTTAACGTGTTAGTATATTTGTTTTATATCTTAAATAGTAACATATACGCATATATTTATCATACATCTTAACTCTTATTTTGTTTGTTAATGATAATATTTTATAAATAAATGTTAATAACTCAATTTTTGCATATATAAAAATATAATTTATTATCTTTATATTGTCGTATCGTGTCCGAACCTGTCCTTTCTTTTTTAGATTAATCGTATCGTCGTACCTGTATCATATTGTACTCATGTCCACTGTCCAGATCAGTGCTTCCTAGTTGTTGGCTAACACTATGTTCTCTTACATTTGGACAACATGAAACCCTCCACAATTTGCTAAAAAATAAAATAAATAGAAAAGACACAGGATGCATGAGTTGAAGTAATTTACCATAGAAGTTTAAATTGAGTTGCATCAGACATCGGAATTTATAAACGAAGTTCAGAAGCCAAAAAAAATAAAAAAAATGAACATCATATAATGATATTATGATACTACTATATACATTTATGCTTGATCGATGGTTGATCAAAATAAATCATGTTTACTCAAATTTAGTCCATTTTAGTACATAAGTCCACTTTACGAACAAGTAACGCATGCTGAGAAAGTTGGATGTATGTGGCAGATGTTTCATAAATAAATTTATGGACAGAATTTATCAGAAGTTGTGAAAAAGCTTTCTAACCAAAAATAAATAAAAATTATATTTGTATATTAATATTGGGACTATTTGTATACAAATATTAATTTACTCAGCGAGTATAATTATTAATTTCTTGTCATCGTATTTTTTGAAAGGATAAATTCGACTGAATTTTGTGAGTAAAATTATAATGACATCATGTTAATGTCACACTCTACAAAAAAAAAAAAAATAATAATAATAATAATAGTAATAATAATAATAATCATCTAATTAATTTGATTTCCGCGTGAGGATTCAATCACCACTACAAAATTTGGCAGCTGTCACACTTGTATGTAAACGAACCCCACAGATTCTTAACTCAACTTGTTCCTCAATGACTTGGTGGACTGCTTAAAAAGTTATCCCACCATTGCTTGTCCCTTGTAAGCTTCACCGTACGTGTCATTGTCTGTTTACTATTGCGATTGTAATGTTCCATCATTAATTATACAAAGTTTTGATATAATATATAATGTTCTTTTTCTTTTCTCAGTTGAAGGTTTTCACACCTTTGCTTCAATTTCACAAGAGGTTTGGCAAACAAAATTTTATTATATTAAGTTAGCGGTCGTGAAGGCGAGAGTCGTCTATTTTTGTCGGTCATTGTAGTATTATATATTTAGTATATCCTAACATATCCATACATGATACAACTGATTGGACGAAGTGATTGTGCATTGTGTTAGAAGATCTTATTAAACTTTTCAAAGTCAAATACGAGTGACAACCTGTATTTTTCTTCTTAGACGTTTCTTTCATTTTGAACTGACTCACTGTCAGCTTGTTTGTTTCATGTATGTTTTGAATTGGAATTCTAACGTTAAACTTTAGTCAAAATTGTGATAAACGTTTTTTGCTAGGATAGGCAAGAAATATATATAATTAGACTCTCCACCTATTAAATGACAGTTAATATTACGACAAAATGCACTCACATGAAATTTGTTCTAAAGACACTTATATGTATAATTTGCTTAAATTTACATTCACACCTCTTGAGGTTTGATGTGTGAATGCATATAACCCTCAATCATCATTCATCTGTTAAAAAATACATTGACATAGTACAAAATGTCTTTCTTACTCCCTCCACTAACCGGAAAGATCATATTGCCCCCAATTTTACATTTTCACTTTTACAAAACTATCCTTGCTTCAATTTTAACTTTCATTCAAATTTTGTAGTCACTGAGACACAAAAATAATCGAATATAACAATTCAAGAAAAATATCTTAGATTTTCTTTTTTTAATTTCTAGCATTTTATCTAGAAGAAAATCATCCAAATAATAGAGCATTTTTATTTCTAGCATTCAAATTATTTATAATATTTTAATTTCTAGCATTTTATTTAGAAAGGAATTTTTTTTAACGAAAAATGCAACTTTAAATAGGATCTAAAAGAACAAATTCATAACATGACATTCACAATAATATAGAATAATAAACAATAAAAAAGAAAAAAAAACCTACCAAGGAGACATAAACTATTTTAAAAAGAGCACACCTAAGAAATTTGTAATAAAGAATCTATAGTTGAAGAAAGCAAATAACAAAAATTTAAAAGAATATATCTCGCTAATATATATATATATATATATATATATATATATATATATATATATATATAAGCAACACCTTCAACCAAAATAAATCTATGCACACAGTTGGATGGAAGCCAAAGATGGATAAAAAATTTTAGTCTTCACCAAACCCCAAGCCTAAGTCTTTCTAAAAATTTCACACTACCATTTCAAGTAACAAGTATTGAGCGTACTAATTCAATATCCAGGAAATTAAAATTTTAATACGTGTTCATTCTAATACACAATTCTGACATGGATCCTTCAGTATATCTAAGATAATAAAAATATGTTCCATTTACAACTTCTTAGATTAACACAATAAATAGTTTGAGAATAGGAGAAATATGGACATGGTGCATTGTTAGTATCATCCTCATTTAAAGGTCAATTTAGTCTTTTAAATTTATTTAATTTTTTAAATATAATATAGTTATTATATTGATGGGTAGCTTTGTAATTTCATATGCTAGTTGGTGACATTGTTCTGACAAGGGGTGTGAGTATAGGTTTAAGCAAACAATGCATATGAGTATCTTTAAGGCAAACCTCAGGAGGTATAGGTGCATTTTGCCCTTAGTATTAGAAGTGTACATAGTTCAATTTCTTACGCTTTTTAGTGAAATCGGAATTGCAACCATTTTCAACAATTCCTTAATTTTGGAACCGGAATCGAAATCGTTGAGTTCGGTTCCAGTTCCTCAACGGTTCTTTGTCAACTTTTTTTTTTTTTTAAATAATATTGGCAATATACACACTTGTACATGTGAACCCCTAGTTATAACAATATGTTATAAGTTATTAGTATTTTTTTTATATATTTTAAAGGGAGTTGATATTGGCACTTCACCAATATCCTCTGGCACTCCACTTCTACCTTTTTGTAAAGTATAATTACAAAGGTGTCCCTCTACTATACAATATTTGATTTTTATATTTTTAATACCCTAATTGCCCTTATTTGATAATGTTAGAATTCTTAACTCCAAATTACAATTTCTCTCTCACGTTCTTTTTTGGTGTGAAAATACTTCTTCGTTGATTTTAAAAATATTATTTTTTCATGTTGAATCAATTTATTAATATTTATTTTAGAAGTAAAAAAGTTTAGCATTCAATATAATGATTTAGAGAGTATCAATCAAATGTATGTGATTCGGATAATAAAAGTTGCATGATTAGATAAGTTGGGAAGAAGTTGTTAATAATAGATTACCTAGAGAAATATTAAAAATGTATTTGAGTTGGAAACAAACATTATATCAATGAATAAAACCTATTTGAAGAAAAATTAATTATATGTAAAATCAAAAGAAAGTTTAATTTCATTTGAATAAAAATTATGATATATAGTTCTTTAAGAAAACTAAGGAAATCTTTTTTATTTTAATAGAGAACTTTTAGAAATTGAAAGATGAAAAGAGAAAAACAAGACTCTATGGAATATTTTTTCAATTGTAGTTGCCTTAATTTAACTAAGGAGCCTTTGCACCAAAATTTCAAAAGATAAAAATAAAAAAATTAATATAATATTTTTCTTCGTTTGCTTTTTATTTTCTCCTCCTTCCTTTATATTTTGTTTGTTCACAAATTGATGGTATGTTTCAAAATTTTGATTTATGTTATTTTATAAATAAGACACATGGAAAATAAATTACACGTTTGGTGAGTAAAAATATAATATTTCAAATTTTGGATTCTTTGAGTTATATAGGATAGGGATACGAACAACAAGTTTCAATTGAAGAATGTCTAAACTATAGTATTTGGGTGGTAATAAATGGATTGTTATATTGTAAACCTAAAGTAAAAAAGTTGAAAAAACTTTTTTTTAAGAAAAATAAAATAAAATTAAAATTGAGTCTTGAATTAGAAGGGCAATTAGGGTACTAAAAATATAAGAATCTAAAATGGTATAACATATGACCACTTTTGTAATTTTACTTTACAAAAATATAGGAGTGGAGTGCCAGAGGATATTGGTGGAGTGCCAATATCAGCTCCCATTTTATATTATATAAATATATAGAACATTAGGACTTAAAATCAATTACTATTTATCTATATATTATATATTTTATATTTTATATATAAATAGAATGAATTTAGATGGTATTAGTATTTATTTGCATATTATATAATTTTTAACGGTTTTAATTCCTTGACTTGGAATCGGAACGATTTTTAAAATTTGGAATCAAAATCGTAGTGAACGGTTCGGTTCAGTTTAATTACGATTTCGATTTCAATTCCACCGATTTTTTGTACACTCCTAATTAATAGGGTCAAACAAGTGCATTTACCTGCCCCTAATTACAATGAATTATTCAAAATAGGCAAATGATGGGCCCAAATTTATATTTACCAAAGTTATTTATGGTTAGCATTTGGAAACAAGCAAAACAAATACATTTGCTTGTTTAATTGTATTTGGGTCACTTGTTAGTCGAGCTTTGAAGCCCCCTGCCTTGCACTAAAAACAATTTTTGAATGTTATTATCAACTATACATACTTTTGGGTAGTCAAATTGTTTGCAATCATCTGGAAAAAAAGAGAGTACGAAAATGTTAAATCCTGCTCGGCCCATTATCGAAACTGACTGGTATAGTGGGCCTTTATCAGGGACATCTAGGAAGCGACTTAAATTACTCGAGCCTGCTAAATTAATTTTAGAAGCAATTAGGCGGAAGCTAGAGGCCAAAATCATTCAGTGGGCTGAAGCTAAACTTTTTTATTTGTTTTGTTTCCAGAGAAAAATAAGTTTTTGTTGCGTAAAATGGTGTCCACCCCCACTTGTATTACAACATTATGCAAGTATTGATGTAAAAGAGAAACGTGATTGGTTGAGTGATGTTGAGGGTACTTATTGGTGCAGCAAGGCAACAGGTTTGCCTGTATATATGCCTAATTGTACATAACAGATGGAGATATCCTTTAGAATAAAACAGCAACTTCTCTCTTTCTTCTCTCCCTCTCTCTCACTATTATAAATTCTCTCTCTTCTCTTCCTCTCTCCTACTATTATATTATATTGACATCAATAAATATCAACTTTCTTACCCTATCTTCTTTCTGAAATTCTCCCCTTATATCCTGTGAGTGTATACTTTAGTCATTTACTATTTCAACAGTTTTTCAATTTTTCATCTTAAAAAGTTAAAGACTGACTACAATTATGACGATTTAAGCTAAAGCACAATTCAACAAAAATTTACGTTTCGAAAAAAAATGAATAATCAACAAAAATTGTTCTATGCTATTCTTCTTTTTCATTTTTTTTTTAATAAGCAAGCAAGGTTTTCAACATAAGAAGTTATGTTTGTATCAAATACAATACTCCATAGACACGTGTCTAATATTTTATAAACGTGTTCATAATTTAAAAATATTTTTTATTAATTCAAATATTTGCACGACATATTTCGGATACTTGATTAACACATCTTACACTTTCAAATACAAGTCATATAAAATGCAAACATATAACAATCTTGAAAATAATACAAATATAAAACTAACATTATATGCATGTCATGTAATGACACTTCTCAAAATGATAAAATATAATTAGGATATTCAGATTGCATGAGAGCAATAACATATATAAAATTAGAATATTCCCGTATCACTCTCCTTTAAATTATGAAACATGTTCTCTCCTCCCATTAACTGATTAAATAATATTTTTTTCTTATTATATCATTAGTCAAAATATTGTTTCATATATTACCAAATGGTAGTCCTTTTTTCTTTTTCTTTTTTTGTCCTAAATGGTAATGAAGTTGTAAACGGATCGGATTCAGACTGGATCAATCATAATTCATATCTGATTTGTTTAGCTAATGAATTATTGAATTCGAATTTATCTGATTTGTTTAGCTAACGAATTATCGAATTCGAATTTATCAGATTAAATGTTCAAATCCATATCCTAATTAATAATTATTGACTCAGATTCGAATCAAATAAACGTCTAACTAACTTTCATTACAAGCAATACATAACATGGTTTTGAGACTTAGACATTTAATTGGTACACTTAGGGTGTATTCAATTAGAATTTTAAAAGACTTTAAAAGTCAATAAGTATTCAATCCATATTTTTATAGACTTTTAAAAATTCATACAAATTTGACGATATTCAATTAGAATTTTAAAAAAGTCTACAAAATTCTAAGAAGGGTGTATTCAATTAGAATTTTAAAGGATTTTAAAAGACTTTAAAAATCTGGGTGTATTCAATTCAGACTTTTATAGACTCTTAAAAAGTCCATGCAAATCTAGTTGTATTCAATTAAGATTTTACAAAAATCTAGGTGTATTCAAAAAGTCATAGATTTTTCTTTTTCTTTTTTCTTATATTCATCTTTCTATATTAGATTAGGAAAACTTAAATTTTCAGATAAATTAATTAATCTCTCGCACTATAGGAGGAATTAATTCCTTTACACTGTTTGTTAGGAATCAACCTCTTAAGTCACAAGGATTGATCACGAAGCCTAATTAATAATCCAATATAACATGGGTTCAAGATTTTCAATTATATATCTAATGATTTAACCTAGACCTTATAAGTAAAGCATGTAACTTTTTTTCTTTCTTTTTTCATAATGTGCAATTGAAATATGAGAAAGGATTAATATGCAATTTGTACTACACAATAAATTTTAGACAGTATAGAGATGATAGATTATCCATTTTGTATTATATCTGCCCCTTGAGCTATTAGTTTACTTGTATCAAAAAATAGAATTCAAGGATACAAATAAATAAAATATATTGAAAAATCAATACAATTCCATAAAAATCCATCAAAGTCTATACCAATTCATGAAAATTTGTAACAGAAGTCTATAAAAATCCATGAATTCACAAAAATCTGTCACTTCAAAAATGTCTTTCAAAATCCTTTAAAATCTTAATTGACTACACCGTCCTAAGTGTATTTAAAAAGTTATAGATTTTGAAGGATTTCATTAAGTGGTAGATTTTGGTGGATTTGAGGGTGGGAGTTATAAATACCGAAGCCCGTAACAAATGCAACATTTCTTCCACATATTTTGGTGGGCTTTTTTTTTCCTGCAAAATATGAACAACTTTTCTCAATCTCAGGGTACACTCATTTTTTTTCTCTCTTCTCAGATGCTCTCTTTTTCTATCTGATTAGAAAAATTTGTAAAACTCAAGTTTTCAAATTTGTTAGGGATCAATCCTTAAGCCACAGGAATTGATCATGAAGTCCAATTAATAATTCAATATAACCTAGGTTGATAGTTCTCCAATTATCTATCTAATGATTTAACATAAACCTTATAAGTAAAGTTTGTACCCTATATGCAATTTGTGTTCATCAAGTTACTTTATTATTCCTGCTATTTTCTGTGATATTTGCATTACACAAAATTTTTTAAATAATATATCATATGATAAATTATCCATTTTGCATTATATCTACTCCTTGAGTTATTGGTTTACTTGTACGCAAAAATAGAATTCAATGATACAAATAAATAAAATATATTGAAAAAATCAATACAAGTCTATAAAAATCTATCAAAGTCTCTAATAGAAGTCTATACAAATTAATGAAAATCTGTAATAAAATTCTATAAAAATTCATGAATCCACATAAATCTATCACTTAAAAAATAATTTTCAAAATCCTAATTGACTACACCCTTAGAGAGTATATATTTGACTTTTTATTAAAAAAATAATAATAATAAAGAGAGACAAAATAGAGATAGGGAAAAAGAATAATAATACAATGATAAAAATATTTTAGTAATATGTAAATATTATATATTATAACACTAGATAATCTATATTACATTTAAGCATTGTGTTTGAATATTTTTTTAAAAAAAATCACGATCTAACGGTCAAAAATGCTTAAAAAATTAATTTTACGATTCAAAATATATATGTCTATTTACGATCTAAAATAAATTTATATATCTACGATTAAACGATCACGATTCCCCCACTACATTTACACTTACCTTCACACTTCAAATAATATTATATTTTGTATAGTGTGAACAAAACACTATTATATTTATATATTATATTATATCATATTAGATTATTATCGAATCGATCAAATTATTTAGTTAATGAAATTAAATTCGAATTGCTAACAAATTATCAAATTAAAATAAATATTTCAATTCATATCCTAAATAAAAAAGTGTTAGATATTTCTCACGTTAGATTTGAAATACCTACTGTTTTAGTAAGAAGATTAAATTGAAAATGTAGTGAGACGTGGCCCGCAACGCTGTAGTCCGCCGCGTGCTTGTCTTGCTTAACGATGAAGCATGAGGAAAGAGGAGTAGGGACTAGGGAGGGACATTCTTGTCATTTGATTAAGATGGGGCGCACTCAATCGGGAATCCGAACTCAAAATAAAAGTGGCTCGCCGCTTTGTTCTCTCGTCTCCGGATCAGGAATCGTTATTTGTGAAGAAAACTCTTTACGTTCAGAGAGGAGAAAGAGAAAGAGAAAGAGAAAGAGAAAGAAATGGGGCTTCTATCCAACAGGTATGCTTTGATAATACATATTCGTGGTGATCAAATTTGGGAATTTTCTTCAGATGCATTTCAATTCGTTATGTGTATGCTTTGATTTGGATGTTGATTCATTAATATAACTTATGAACAGAGTGGATAGAGAAAGCCTCAAACCAGGCGATCACATCTACTCCTGGAGGACTGCTTATATATATTCACATCACGGTTATACTCTCTCTTTCCTTGTAAATATACATACACGCACTAAATATTTTCTAAATTCTGTTGTTAGATTGTCTTTCTGTTGGAATTGATACAATAGCAAGGTTTTAGGGCTCTCTCTCTCTCTCTTTTCTGACAAAATGTTCATCCTAAGTGATATGCCTAAATTTATATTCAGTGGTATTGAGAAGGCGCATTTGTTATAGTTATGAGTTTTCATTTAATTTTGGAGCTGAAAATTTTCAAGGGTGATAAACGCACTAGGTTTCCTTACGATGTACTTTTGGTTCTGAGGAGCATCATCAATGCCACACAATCTTAATTTGGTGGTGTTTGTTGAAATAAAGTTAAATGCTTTCCAACACTACTAACCAGATTATATTGTTGAGGCAAATTCGATGAGGTAGTCATGTATTGCCTTTCTCAATGAATGTCCGTTATATAATTTTAAGAAATGGGATGTAAAGTTTAAAACTTTGCCTATGAACTAGAAAATCAAAAGGATGCGGAACCTCTCCATTGTCTTCTATGTCCCGCTAGTGCATCCAGTGGATGACAGTCAATCTACACTTTTTGTTGATGACTTGGCACACTGTTATCAGTCGGATGATAGGATCTTGTTCCCAATCAAAAACTTGGCGTTATGTGCTTGTTGCAATTAAAACTTACCATAAAAGTTTCACTTTTACCATTGCTTTGTTGATCCATTCTCTTTAGCTCGTTCATTCGTGCTTCAAAGTCCTTATTTACCTCCTTTGTAGTGCCACCATTGTTCTTTCCTTAGGATCAAAGTTTTATACATATTTCCTGATCTAAGATATCATCTTTGTGCTATCGTTGCTCTGCCAATGTTTGTATCTCTTGTTGGTTGAGTCAAATTTTTTGGGTGCATTTCTTTGATTCATTGTTCAACATATTGATTTTGGGCTATTGAAGGGTGGTATCTCTACATCAGGGAACAATTTTAGGCTAGTTATGATGGATTTGACAATAATTTTAGGCTATCTAAAAAGGTGACAGTTGCAAACTGATCTTTGTCCTTTAAATGATTCAATGGGTCTGGTCCAACCAAAAGAGAAAGCCAGCAAGGTTACCTTCTTCTGATCCACTTTGGGGTTCCTTTCCTTAATGCTTTTGGTAAATCACTTGCAAAATGGCACTGGAAAATCCTGCATTCATATCATTTGTAAAAAAAAAATTGTTATGGACATCAAGTGATTCACTCTTGGTTATTTTATAACTTCTAAGCATCTGGAAAGAAATGATAGTGGCAGTTTTAGGGATTAAGATATGGAAATCTTCCTTTACCAATAAAATTACTAGAAAAAGTTTACACTGCTTTCAGTAAGTATAGATTACTGGAAAGATACTGGTGGTTCGACTGGTAAGAGAATGGTTTGTATCATTGAATTAGGAACTGCCACTTTGAGTTCTTAGGCCCATCCCTCGATTGGAATTCAGGAGTTCTTTTTGTTGATTTTTTTTTAAATTGGAAATATATAATTAGTGAAGGAGGGATCGTCTGCATAGAGCTTATGTTATGCAGATGGTCTGGGATCTTGAATTAGCTTACTTGTTTCTTCATTGTTCTTTTCTTTATTCCATTAGATCAAATTTGATGTGTTGATGGAAATATTACGACCATCACTTTCTTTGTCATTATGTAAATAAATAGCTTGAACAATTTCATATGAAAAATGCAGGCATATATGTTGGGGATGATAAAGTTATCCATTTTACTAGACGTGGCCAAGAAGTAGGAACAGGGACAGTGCTGGATATCCTCTTGGTAAGCTCAGGACCTGCCCGATCTGAAGTGCCGTGTGCCACTTGCAGTCCCCCTCTGGAGGGTCAAGGCGTTGTCTCCTCATGTCTGAACTGCTTCCTTGCTGGTGGCATTCTGTACCGTTTTGAGTATGCTGTCAGCCCTGCTCTCTTTCTTGCAAAAGCACGAGGTGGGACTTGTACTCTAGCAGTTTCAGACCCAGAAGATGTTGTGGTCCATCGAGCAAACTATTTACTCAACAATGGCTTTGGGTGCTATAATATATTTAAGAACAATTGTGAAGACTTTGCTATCTACTGCAAGACAGGACTACTTGTCCTGGATCAAAGAACAATGGGTCAGAGCGGACAGGCAGTATCTATAATAGGTGGACCCCTTGCAGCTGTTTTATCTACGCCATTGCGTCTTGTCACCACCAATATTTATGGGATGGCGGCAACAGCTGTCGGGGTCTACTGTGCTAGCCGCTATGCTGCTGATATTGGCATGAGGAGGGATGTGGTGAAGGTCCCTGTTGAGGATTTGACGAGGAGGTTGGCAATGGGTACACTTCAGGTTGTTGAACCAAGTATCTGAGCTCTGCCGCCTCCCATCTGTTAGTCCTCCTCACTGGTTTCCATCCTAATAGAATATGTAGTAGTACGATTTTCTTGATGTTTGGTCAATAATTGCTGGAAACCAAGGTCTCAAGTTGTAGATTGCAGTGGCCAGTGGGATTTGTAATGTTAAGTACCACATAAACTTGGTGATGGACTTGCTTTGTGGTTATATGAAGGCGTGCTCTTATTTTACATCATATTTTGTTTGTGGATTGGAATGTTCTTTATATTTTAGTTTTGTGAATTGCAACTTATTTTGAAATGATAGGCTTTTCGATACTTTGTATTCTTGGTGAAATATAATATATTTTGAAATGTTAGGCTTTGGAAATTTTGGTTGAAGTATAATTCCCTGCATTAATTAATCAGAATTCGTTGAATGCTCCATAGTCCATACGAATTTACAATGAAAAAACCTAATTTAGAGAGTTTGCTTCTACACGGAACGAAAACCTTCGAGAAGGGAACCCTGGCTCGCCATTTTGGGTCGGGCTTTGACTGTTCAACGGGCTGGACCTGAAGACATTTTAAGAATTCCAAAGCCAGCCATTGGGCTTTGGGATAGATAGCGCCAAGGGATGACCACGGATCGGATTAAGCATAATCCTAATCCGATTCACTGTTTACGGATTAGTGAATATGCAATCCAATTCGATCAGCGGAAAAGACTTAATCCGATTTGATTAGATCCGCTATTTCACGGATTGGATCGAATTAGATTGACGGATTGAGCTTAATTTTAACAACCCAATATAGTTATTTTTTAAATAGAACCCAACAATAATTTTTTAACTTAAAAGATATAAGATATTATAATAATATTATTAAAAGTTATAAGATATTATTATATATGTAATTATATATATATATATATAAAATTAATATTATAAATTCTAACGGATTGCCATTGATCAGATTGGATTTCTAACTCTCCAATCCGTAATTCGATTCGTGGCCTACAAATTTTTTTTCTTCTAAATTCGCAACCTATCCGTTAGTCGAATAAAATTGATTCGATCCACATCGATTGGATCGGATTCACGGATTAACGAATTTTTTGTACACTCCTAAAAAGCAGACTGCAGTGTTGCGGGTTTGGAATTAATACTCGGATCCATGTGAGGACCATATCGTTTTTTATTTTTTTATCATCGATGACCATATCGTTTACAGGTTGTGAGTCAAGCATGGAACTTGCAATAAACGTTGCAACTATCGTGGTGGTCAAGTGCCAGTCAAACGACATATCATGAAATGTTTTTTTTTTTTTTTAACACATATCATGTCATGTTCATTTTTGTGATTTGTGTTTGGCGATGTCTTTGCCATTTATGCTTTCAAATAGTGATAAGCCATGAAACTGTAGATAGATACTGAGATGTGAGAAGCTGGTGTATGAAGAATTTAAACTTGCCTTATTGTATAACCATAGGGCTAAAGCAGTCTGTTTGGTAGTTAAGAAATTGGAAGAAAATAGATAGATCTGGAATCCTTACTGTCCTCTTAGCATTCTTCCATTGTAGCCAGGCTTTATAATTTAAGTATGGATTGTTATTTCTTTTGTTGAGTTGAGTAAATATATCAAGCCTTAAACATAATTTGAATTTAAAAGAGGTGAGAAAGGATGAAGTAGTACTCTGATTTATGATTCTCGACGCCAAAAATAATGTGACCCCCACAATGGGAAAGCATGATTATTTTTTTCCTTACCAAAGTTGGGAGTGTGTTTGTGGAGAAAGTATAGAATACCTGGATATCATACCGTCCAATACATTTAACCATTATTATTTTTTTTTAATAATAAAAATATCAATTCACCAATACAGTTGAATAAGTTAGGTATGCTACCGGCAGGAGAGAGGGACAACTTGCAACCAATATAAGTTCCCAAACCACTCAAAGTTATATATATGTATATTTTTTTTAGAGCTGGTGATGGGTTTTGGTGGGCGAGCTGAGCTGTTGGCAGGCCTATTGGGCGGGCTTTTGGGCCGAATCCTATACCTATGCCTTACCCGTCCACTCATAGTTCTGGGTTGGGCTAAAGCCCAGCTGGTTCAGACTGGGCTTGGGTCAGCCCATGGACTATGGTCATTTTTACACCCCTGTATTGGACCATTGCATACTTTAGGGACCTAACTAAAATTAGGGGTGCACAAAGAACCGTTGGAACCGAAACCGGAACCGTAGTTGAACCAAACCGAACCGTAGCTACGGTTCCTTAACTACGGTTCCGGTTTCGATTCCAAGATCAGCAGAACCGAAAGGAACCGGAATCGTACCAGAACCGTGGGATATATTATATATAATACATAATTATATTTATATAATATATAATATAATAAATAAGTTTACTTACAGTTACTGTTAGTCTGTTACACACTTACTACACTTACCAACCAAACTCTAAGTTCCTAACCTTATCTTCCCTCAGTTCCAACTTCTAACTTCTCCCGCAGCGCCGCACAATCACAGAAGAGATCATGGACTTAATCATTGCTGGCAGATCCATTTCTGGATAATGAGATTGGATGATTAGTTTGTTTACTATCCCCCAATCAAGCATTTCTCTTGGCCAAGCTAGAAATGTGCCAAGACTGAGTTGAGCCAGAGTCGCCTCACGTCCTCACCTCACCTCAAATACACTTTGAGCATCAACAGTACCAGCTTGCCCAGCAAAATGAGAATCTAAGTGCAGGTATGATGTGGACAAAATGAAAGTATTGCCAGTATATATATTGTGTTTCAGAGTAGCATGTGCTAGCTGTTAAACTTAAAGTCTTAGTTTTGAGTAGATTTTGTCTACTTGTTTGATCATATATTTTATTGATAATGATGACACAGAGAAAAAAAGATTGAACTTGTTTTTTTTAGCTAAATGTAGATTTTGACCCATTTCTAAGATGGAAACAGATGAAAATTTAGAACAGAGCTCTTATTTCTTTTTTTTTCACAGAACACTTGCAAGGCATTTTAATTATCCGTAAGGCATCTAACACTCATTTTTTGGGTTTCTTTTGTATGGAGCTTCACAAATGTTCAATTGAATCATTTATAAAAAAATAAAAAACAAAAAACAGAAGAACCGCGGTTCGGTTCGATTTGGTTTCACCTCCCAACGGTTCCGGTTCCGGTTCCAAAAATCAGGAACGGTTGGGAACGGTTCCTGTTTTGGTTCTTTCAGAAACCATAAAGAACCGAACCATGTGCACCCCTAACTAAAATGCTAATACAATGTTCACAGTTATATGCTATCATGAGATACGTCGTATGTCTTGAAAAATGTCTTACAGTAAATTAGCAAATTTGGAGCGCAAATTTCATGCTCTTTCAGCAAAGGTATTGATATTCTCTCATGGGTTTGGATAAATTAGTCTGACATTTTTTGAAGTTAGGCTTAATTATTCTCAAATTAAAAAATTTAAGATATAACTCTGATCTTCCTGTCAGAATTATGATCATGTGCATTTACTTATATACCCTCAATTTGTATATAGTTAATTACCAAAATACACTCAATTTATTTGTTGCATGTTGCTAATGTCCGCGTTATATTTTGATTATCCAAATTACCTTTGCTTTGACTAGTATGACAAACACATCGTGCTATATAAATATATATAGATATAGGATTTGGCTAGCATCCCTGCTAAGGTGGGGAGGTTAGTCTAGGGGTGGTAATTTCCTCTGCCCCGACGGGTTTCCGGTCCGCTCCGCCCCTAATGGAGGGGATTTGGTCCGTCCCTAATAAGAGTAGGGGCGGGTATGATTATTTTTAAGAAAATTCGCCTAGTACCCGCCCCGCCTCGATTATATACATACGTACATATATACATATATAGTGACATAATTGTATGAAATGTGCCATTTCTTTTATTATTATATTCCTTATATAAATATAGTATACTAGATATATGGCAGCCACTAGGTTACCTTGTTCTGCTCTATTCCTCTCTTTATCTTATGGCTAAAAGAGAACTCTATCTATTTTGTATACATAATAGAACTATAATAAAAAAAATTCTCGAAGACCAAAACCGTTTCTTTCTCCATCTACATATGTATGTATATTTGTGGTATTTTCTTTGGTCTTATATATTGGAGTTTTGACTGTAAAAGTGTTGTATTATCGTTTGGGTACATTTACCCCAAACATCGAATTCAAAACTAATAAAGCAAACGATTTTAAGGATTTTGTTATTCCTCTATTTCTTTAAATGGGGTGGTGGTGGTATGTTTACCACAAATCCGTTAGGGTTCTTAACGAGAGATGGATTTAGTATTTTCTTGATGGGGCGGGGTAGGGTTTTGGCATACCCGCCCCATACCCGCCCCGTTGCCATCCCTAGGTTAGTCTTTGTCCATATATTTTGTGGACAAAAAATGCCCCTCATTAATTTTTTTAATAGCGTCAATTTAAGGGCATTAGTGTAATTTGATAAAACACTATCTTCAACCCTCAAATCCATCATTGAAGTGTCTCTCTCTAAATCTTCATCTCACGAAACCCTCTCTCTCTTAACTCCACAACGGACAGTGTAACTACCTTCATAATTGGCACCACCATCACCACCATAATAGACGGCACGACCACCACAAATACCACCACTAATAGACTCATTACCTATAATCAAAACCCACAACCACCTATCCATCACCATTGTTGTTGTTGTCGATGTACTATTCGATTTATTTTACGACACTGCGTATTCCAGCAATGAAGACTTTTCTTTTCACTAACATTGTGTATTCCGGCGTTGTAAGTATATTTATATACCCAAATAGAGAAAGTCAAAGAACGAAAGAATGCCACACCACCTCTCACCAAACGTCGCCTTCCTCCCTTGCCACACATTTGTACATAAATGAGAGAATTTTTGGGTTGAGATGAGAGAGATAGAGAGTTGTTGACCGAGAGAGAGAGAGTAATATAGAGTCGTGGAGAGAGTGAGAGGGGGAAGGTGAGGGGGGAGAGAGAGAGGGGGGGTTGGTAGCCCATTCTGATGAGAGAGATGATGTGAGAGATTCACGTGGATAGAGAGAGAAAATTAGAAGTGCTGATGTCATCTTGTTCGGAGTTTTAATTACATGAATGTCCAAATTTTTTATGAGCTGGTAGACACTATTGGAGTTGTTTTGTCCACAAAATGTGGAGACAAAAGCTAACCTCCCCCCTTAGCGAGAATGTTAGCTTTCCTCATATATATATATATATATATATATATATAATGTAGTGTTACATATATTCACTGCCATTAGAACGTGTGCAAGGGGAGGGTCCATGACACAGAGAGTCATCATAACACAAAATAGGAGTGGGACTTGGGTGGGCCTAACCTGAGCAACCCGATTCCTCCTCGAAGATTTTACTGAGTGTGGGCAAAATACTTGAGACCATGGGATTAGGACTGGGTTTAAACTTTAATTCCTAAATTTATTTTGGGCGGAATTTGGGTAAAAGTTGTAGTAACTCGAGAGACCTGAAATTGAATAAAAGTTTATAATTTTTATATTTTTAAAGCTATATATTGTTTACATAAAATAAAATTGAAATTAGATGATTCATAGTATCAGAGGTATTATTAACCTAATTTTGAGTTCTTTCCAAATTGTAATGTTTATTTATTAGTAAGTTATTAAAATTATGGGCAACTCGAGAAATCCAAACAAACCTTTAAAACCTGTGTGGTATGGCATAGGTTGAGATGAGATGAGTTCTTCGGGACTTGGGCTTGCACGGCCGAGTTGAGGTGTTGGAACTTTGGGATTAACGTGGGCTAACCCCTTGGCCCGTCCAACCCGCCTAAGTCCCACCCCTAACACAAAAGCATGACAGACATATGAGGAGCCATAATTTCATCCTTGGTTTTCTCTCCAAAAAGTCGAAACAAACCCTAACCAATTGCTCGTACTATGTTATCTTCATAGCACTCTAAAAATTTTCACAAACCTAGACACCTTCTCTTTATCTCGATCTGAAACTGTGTCTCTCTCTCTTCTCTCACTTGGGTATATGGGGTTTCGGCTCAACTTCAAAAATAGGATTTATGTATTTATCAAGGACAATACTGACCGCTGATGTGTTTCAATAAAAAATGAACACATCAGCTTTAATTACAAAATTAAATTTAAAATGCAATAAATAAGTATAATAAATGAGGTTTAATATGCAATAAAAAAGTATAATAAATGAACACATCAGTTTTAAAGTGTAATAAATAAGTATAATAAATATATGTATGTATGTATAAATATTGTTTCAATGGTTGGGCGATCTTTAATAATTAGATTAGGCGGTACCTTAAAAATTATTGAATTATAGCAAAGAAATTGTATTCTAAGTCATAAGTATTAAAATTTATTGGGTTATAGTCCAAAAAAAAAAAAAAAAACAGACAAAAGCGATTTGTTCTTTTTATTTATTTATCTATAGATAATTCATTTGAAGTCCAATAAATTGCATTTTTCATAAATTAGTGTCCATGTGTATTGAATGCAGATCTAATTTTTTATCTTCTAGTTTCAAAGGTAAATAAAATATAACTGAATTACAATCCGTGATGTTATTTGGAAGAAAGTTATCTCTTTAATTATTAACTGGTGACCGCAATTGGAGAATCTAAGTAACATGGGAACGAATTTGAAAAAGGCCTTCACTATAATTAAGATTCTCTATATCTTCTTCCTCATCTGATCATTTTCCACTGGTTTATGAATTCAGGGTTAAAGGTAAAAAGACTATGGGAGGCTTTAAGTTGCTAGTTATAAGTTACATCTATATAATATAGAAAGCCTATACATTATTAAGGTGATTTATTAGTGTGATAGATGAAGAAAATTAAGGTTCAAACTGTTAGACAAATATATACAGAAACTAAGCCTACAATATTATGTACTATTCAAACAAGATTCAGGTTCAAGTTGATGGATACAAAATAATAATAATAATAATAATAATAATAAAACCCTACGATACCCTTCATTATCTGCTTGGCTATTAGTCCAGTCCACTAAATACCAACATAGCACATCCTTAGTGATGTAGACAGCACTAGCAGACTGATTGGCCGGTTGAATACGGTTTGGCCATGTAAAGAATAAAATTTGCCCTCAAAATTTTCAAGGGAATACCACTTTTAATTCGACCACTACAATCATATCACATGATTCTTCTCATCAATAATATTCATTCATTTCTTTTTCCAACTCCCTCTTTTTCCCCGTATGAATAACTCCTACCTACTTAGCTAAGCAAAGGTAGGCATCATAAGTCCAAGATACCAAATAAGGTGTTCCTTATCATGCTATCTAAACTCTCCTAAGATACCAAATAAGGTTTTCCTTATCATCCCATTTAATTTTTAACATTATTGGTGTTCCTTATCACGATGCCATTTAATTTTTAACATTATTAGAGTGAGATGATCCATCTCAAAAGAGCTAGAGCCTATGCAAACTCTCGAGAAAGTTCAAATATTTCAAGACTTTTATACTCTCTTAAACATCTATTCCATGGAGAGTTAATATTTTTCTGGATAAATTATATTGATCTTTTTTTAAGTTCAGTCAATATATACTGATTTCATCTCTTGTTTGTCATATTACACTAATTTTTCATGAGATTTGAATATGCAATAATACAAACCTCTCTTCCGTTAGTGGTCAACACAGTCAATGACAAAAAATTATGACGTAGCAATTTGTATATTTTAAATTTCATTTCTACCATTGAAAAACATGTAAAGATATAATTATCCCTATGAAATTATATGAAATACTTAGATACCTATTTTAACTAAATAAAGTTGACAAAATTATCTCCTTCTTTTTCTTATCATTTAAAAAGTCAGAAATTGATCTCCAGTAAAGGTTGTCCTGATAATTTCTGGTTGCAAGAGAGAGAAGTGATAAAATATTTTTTTCTCTCTTCTTTTTTCTTTTCATTATCACTCTTTTCATACTTTCTCTCTTTTCACTTAATTCAATAAAGAGTTAGGATCTTGAAATTAGAGAGTTTAATTGTGTGGTTAGGCTTTAATGGAACATATGTGGTTTCGGAATTGAGTTTAAAGAATTAGGGTTAAATTATTTGAATTGAAAATTTTAGGTTCAGTTTATGTAATAAAATTTTTCTTTTTCTTTTTTATTATTTTTTTACGTTTTTAAAAGTTACAGTACAAAAGTTCGTTATTTTGACTACATACATAAATATATATATATATACACACACTAGTGAACAAAATTATAGAGCTAAGTAGTCAACCCATATATAAAAGCTAGTAGTTGGTCAACCTATTTATGCTTTCAATTCACGGCCACGTGTCTAAAAAATTACTATTGTTTTTTGGTTACATACAAAGTACAAACTCATTTCAATTCATAGATTTGTTTGTTAAATTTGTGAATAACAGACTCTTCACTTATTTATTTTAAGTTATCAAAAATATTTTATTTTTCATCAATTTTAGATTTTATTTTCTAAATGAACTGTTGAGCTCACCGATGTCATTAATGGCAGTGGAGTGAAAGGAAAAAGGGTGAGCAAACGTTGGAATATAATTGGGTAATTTTATCTTTTCATTTTGCTTTGTTTATTAACTAAAATAGTATTAAAAAATGAGGACAAAAAGGTAATTTTGTTATTTATGTTAACGACATCTACCTCTGACAAAAGATGTCAGTATAATTTGACAAATAAGAGGAGATGCCAGTATTTATTGACAAATAAAAGGAGATACCAGTATTTATTAACTAAACTTCAATGGAAGCAAGTGTAATTTACTCTATTTCTTATTATGAAGAGAAATAATAAATTTTTATCCGTTAAATGTGTAAATACTCCGAAATATTATATAATTTCTCCTGCAATTCCTGTAACATGGAAGATTCTCTTTGTTACGAGAAATTATATGTTATCATGAATCCTCATTAATATCAAATTATCACAAGGAATGATTAACCATAATTTAAAAATTGTTGACTGGAATAATAATGAAAAATCACAAGTATGAAGACTCAAACACACACTCAGAATATGAGAAGTAACTGAAAAGAATGTCAAATGGTGTATAGAAATGAATATTAAATGTTGAAAGAAGGATATTTATAACACCGACCCATCGAAAAAAGTTGTTAAAGATGCCTAAATCTGATCTTCCTACTACCATAATTCTAGGCAATCTAATACTAAAACATATTATATGATTATTTTTTTCTTCCGGTAATTAAAGCATATCTTATGATGAAAAGTAGTAATTTAGATAAAATCTAGACAAAGATGCATTATGAAAGTGATAGGAGGGCCCTTCAAACTTTGGGAGTGTAGTTTCCCCTCACACCACACCACAAACAAAAAGTTCACCACAAGAAATGAAGACCAACCAAAAGCCACCTTTGCACCGCCACACCTCACCCAATTTGTAGAATAATTGCGATTATTTTTTATCCAATAAAATATTGATAAAAAGAAGATAAACAGGGGACCACTAGTGTCTTTGCATGTATGTGGAAAAGGTAGGTGATTGATCCAATTTCATATATATATATATATATATATATATATAGGATTCAAAAACATGTAAGAATTTTATTCTAGGTTTTGTTTGGTGCAAACATTTGGTTAAGAAGAAGAACAACTGTAATTTTAAAAGCCCAACTACACTCGGAGTTGAGTGAGGAGTGTTAAATAACAAAGTAGTACACTTTTCATATAAATTACAATAGGCAAAAATAATTATACATATTGAAAATTATTGTTCGATGTTCAAAATGTCTTCCAAACTCTTATCTCAAAATTAAAAACAATTCTTATTTAATCAAATAATCATATTCATATTGAAGAAGTCTATTGTACTCACCACTCAAGTACACCGTTCTTTCACTTGTGCACGAATCAAATATAGTATTTCTGCCTCACGGTAAAGCAATCCATCACAACAACCACCATAACAGTGTCTAGTATTTATAAACTTAGATTGATATTACATAGCATACTCTCGAGATATATCTATATATATATATATATAAAGAGAGTGAGAGAGAGAAAATTTAATTGTTCCTATTTGTTTAAATAAAAAAGAAAATTTAATTGATATGCATGTCTGACTTTGATTTAAGTATACATGTTTTAATTTTCTTTTGTCTATGTGAGGTGGGAGACCATTTAACATTATGTACATGTAATTGGCATCAAACAGAGTTGGTAGAGAAAAATATATTATTGTTTGATAGAAAAATTGTTAACATTAAGGAAAAATTATGGAAGTCAAGTGATAAGAGACTTAAATGATTATTTGAAAAAGCCATCTCTTACCAAGAATCAAGTTTCAACACGTCTTGGTCAATGGCTTCTTTTGATGGTATTTTCTTGATAGAGCGTCAAGTTGGTGAGTGATTATACTTTGCCATTTGCTTTGATCTACCATTGAGAGGGTAACAATTCCTTCAACCCTTGAAAAACTTATATACCTCAAAATATTTAATAAAATAAATATATATTATTAAATAACAATAGTAATTAATAAGGATAAAGAAGAAGCAGCAACATAAATTGATCATTCGTTGGCGTGAAGTTGGGTACAAGAGCGTCCTTCGTCAAGGAAGTTATTTGATCTAATAAAGATGTATAATTAGATAATTTATAGATTAGAGTTTAAAGCCATTTTGAGCATAAAATGATTGTCAATATATGTGTAATTATTTTGTCTATTTCAACATGAATGAAAATTGAAATGTTAAAATACACTTAGTTTGGTATTTAGGACTACTAAATCAGTTTAGGTGTTGTTTTTCACTTTTAAAGACTATCAATTGAAGGGTCTGTTTGGATTGATAAAGCAATCAATACCCTAGTTTATGAGACAAACTGATGCATGTAGAGGAAGTCACCATACGGTTCCCAATTCTGTAGACGTTTTATTAGAAAACGAATATTAAATGAGGAAGTTAGTACCCACCAATTTCATTTAAACCGTTTCGAAACTTTTCAGCCTTACTAATTCAAATACTCTCTAAAACGACTCTTGAACTTAAATAATTAAAAATTATTTTTTAAAAGTCAATCCAAACATGACCTTATCAGGTGAGATTAATGGAGAAAACTAACTTAAATGCACATGCAAAAAAAACATAACTGTGTCCTAGTCAAATTATCCACCCACATAATAAATTTAAACATTCATACACCAACTCTTCTTACTAATTAGGTCCTCAAAGTTAATTTATATTAATCTAATTACTCTTTCCAAGTATGAGAACACCTCATCTTCACTTAAATACTGTGTGTAATATATATATATATATATATATATATAGAGAGAGAGAGAGAGAGAGAGAGAGAGAGAGAGAGAGAGAGATGGACTAGGATGTTGCTGAGGATAACATCAACTACTGGAAAGCGATCTTCTTTTGTACGTGAATGATGTGATGAGAGGAACATCCTAATAATATAATTTATGAGAAAAAAAAAATAATATTCCCATAGTAACTGCACTTGATTGGATAAATAAATTGTGACACTAATATATTTTGAATGCTTAATAGATCAAGTGGTGTATCCATTCATAATACATTGCAACCTTGCATATGCACCATGATTGTCATTAAAATCACTATTGTAGAATGAAATGTCAGTCCAATTAAGAGCACTAATAAATAAAGCCAACTATAAATAATAACTCGTCACATGATGGTTGATGACTTGAGCGTAGGGTTTTAAGAAAGATGATGACTATTTTCATCATCTCTTGTCATTTTTTTTTAATAAACTTGTGTGTCATTTTTAACAAATAAAAAAATGCAATTACAATTAATCATCCCTTTCACACAAATGAATTGCCATTATGGGAAATATGCAGCATTTTTATTACAGAAATAGATATTTTCAAACTTGATTCTTTTTTGTCAGTCTTTTGCTGTATAAGTTTTTCATTTTAATTAATTTTGGATGATCTATATATCAAAATTAAACAGTTTAGAGTCATCGAATTGATTTGTTTTTTGTTTGGTACAGTGATCATTTGAGTATGATCTATTTAACTTGATAAACATCAATGATAATGTAACAGAATTTGAAAATTAATATAGTCAAAATAAATGGAAGAAAAAACTCAATAGCAAAAAAAAATAAAAAATGTATGAATTCTATTTCTAAATTTTCTTAATTTCACTCTGAATTTTATATATTAGTTGATCATATATCTAGAGAGAGATCCTCATTCTAGTCACAGGTCTTAAATTGCTCAAACATGCATTCTAATATTATTATGAATTACAATTTAGTCCTCAAGCTTAACTTTGATTATTTTTACTGTGGTATTACATGTATTAAGCCGTGGTCATGGTTCATACACTCGTTCTATTCCAGTCAAAACTTCAACTTTTAATCTTCTTTTCAAAGGTAGAAGTAATAGTTAGATGCTTGGTGGTTCGGTTAGAAAAAGAAAATAAATAAAAATGTTCTCAGAGCATTAAATGAAAGAAGCATTATAATCCTTTTGTTTGTTGGGAAGTTTCAGGAGACAAAAGGAAACGGAAAAAAAAAAAAAAAAAAAACCTTATAATCATTTTATTTATTTATTAGTTCTTCTAATGAGAAAAAAAGAGTTAAAAATATTTTATATTAATAATAAAAATAAAATATATATTTGAGATGGAAAAATAATTCCATTTCACTCGGTTTCTTCTCTTCTTTTTTTCTGAGAGAAACTAGTCATGTCTCATGAGCATTGTGCTGCTTAACTGCTTATTGCCTCCCTTTTTCTTTTCACTCCATAAAAAGACTACAAAAGAAAAGTACTGAAGACTGAACCCCTTCTCACTACTGTTTTTCCTCCCAAGTTTTTCCTCCCTCTCTGCTGTAACTGTAAAGAACTTGGTTTCTCACTCCTTTCTATCTCTATCTCTACCTCTGTAGAAGTGTAGAGTTATTTTTCTTACTATTCCTTGCAAGATTTGAGAGGGGTATTTCAAGAAACAGCCATTAGAGGTCACCTGTGTCTTCTCTGTGATACTTTGGTTTTAACTGCAAAGAACTTGGTCTTTCTCACTCCAATCATCATTCTCTCTATCTCTATAGAGTTATTTTTTTCACTATTCCTTGCAAGATTTGAGATGTGTATCTCAAGAAACAGCCATTAGAGGTCGCCTGTGTCTTCTCTGTGATACTTAGGTTTGAATGGTTGTGTTACGGTGCATCAAACCTCTGTCATGGAAATTGTCCAGATAAGACTTGTTTTAGCTTGCTTTCTCTGTCTTGTTTCAGTTGTTCATTGTGCTACAGACCCTAATGACCTTGCAATTCTCAACCAGTTCAGAAAAGGGTTGGACAACCCAGAGCTCCTGAAGTGGCCTCCCAATGGCGATGACCCGTGTGGTCCTCCGAGTTGGCCACACGTCTTCTGTTCTGGTAGTAGGGTTTCTCAGATTCAAGTTCAGGGTTTGGGCTTGAAGGGTCCATTACCCGGTAACCTCAATCAACTCGCTATGCTTACAGATTTAGGCCTTCAGAAGAACCATTTCAGTGGAATGTTGCCATCTTTTAGTGGGTTATCGGAATTGACGAAAGCTTATTTGGATTACAACAATTTTGACTGGATTCCTTCAAATTTCTTTGATGGGCTTGTGAATTTGCAGATTTTGGCTTTGGATTCCAACCCCCTTAATGCCACTACTGGTTGGTCACTGCCCACTCAGTTGCAAGATTCAGCTCAATTGACCAATCTTTCTTTGATGAATAGTAATTTGGCTGGTCCATTTCCTGAATTTTTGGGTAGCATGTCATCGCTGTCCGTGTTGAAACTGTCGATGAATCGGATTTCTGGGGTTTTTCCGGCAAGTTTTAAAGACTCAGCCTTGCAGATTCTTTGGCTGAATGATCAGTCTGGTGGTGGGATGACCGGTCCAATCGATGTAGTAGCATCAATGGTGTCACTCACTAGTCTGTGGCTTCATGGGAACCATTTTTCAGGTAAAATTCCAGATAACATTGGTGATTTAACTTATTTGAAGGATCTCAATCTTAACAGCAATGATCTTGTCGGACTAATTCCAGATAGCTTGGCAAGTATGAATTTAACTAAATTAGATTTGAACAATAATCATTTAATGGGTCCAATCCCAAAGTTCAAAGCTGTTGATGCAACTTGCAGTTCAAATCCATTTTGTCAATCTAATCCGGGGGTTCCTTGCGCCCCAGAAGTTATGGCACTCTTAGAATTCCTTGACGGGGTGAATTACCCGTTGAGACTTGTTTCTTCATGGTCTGGTAATGATCCATGTAAGGGACAATGGTTTGGATTGAGTTGCAGCAATTCCAACCCAAAGGTTTATATCATAAATTTGCCCAAGAACAATCTTACTGGTACCTTGAGTCCTTCAATTGCAATGCTAGATTCCCTTACTCAAATTAGACTTGGGTCTAATCATTTAACTGGTTCAATCCCAATGAACTGGACTAGCCTGAAGTCTTTGACAACGTTGGATTTAAGTGGAAACAACCTTTCTGCTCCATTGCCCCAATTCCGTAGCACTGTGAAACTTGTCATAGATGGGAATCCTTTACTAAATTCCAATCAGTCCATAACAACCCCTTCGCCAGAAAATAGCCCATCATCTCGGGGTTCGCAATCCTCACCTCACAACCAATCTGCGACCACCACAGGGTCGACTTCTAATCCTGCTAGTCCTTCTGATTTCAAAAGTTCCAAAAAGACTAAATATGTTGTAATTGTGGCCCCCGTGGCAAGCTTTGCATTTCTGGTCTTTTTGGCTGTTCCTCTTTCTATTTATTACTGCAAGAAGAGACAGGACACCTTCCAAGCTCCAACTTCTCTAGTGATTCACCCGAGAGACCCATCTGATTCAGATAACACAGTTAAGATTGCTGTTGCTAATACCACCAATGGCAGCATTTCTATGGGAAGTGGTTGTGCGAGCAGAAACAGTAGTGCAATGGGTGAGTCCCATGTCATTGAGGCTGGAAATTTGATCATATCAGTTCAAGTTCTTCGGAATGTGACCAATAATTTTGCCCCAGAAAATGAACTTGGCCGTGGTGGTTTCGGAGTAGTTTATAAGGGAGAATTGGATGATGGAACAAAAATAGCAGTGAAAAGAATGGAGGCTGGTGTGATTAGCAGCAAAGCTTTGGATGAATTTCAAGCTGAAATCGCTGTCCTTTCAAAGGTCCGCCACCGTCATTTGGTTTCTCTTTTGGGATATTCTGTTGGAGGCAATGAGAGAATTCTGGTTTACGAGTTTATGCCTCAAGGTGCTCTCAGCAAGCATCTTTTCCACTGGAAGAGCTCGGAATTAGAGCCTCTATCTTGGAAAAGGAGGCTAAATATTGCCTTAGATGTTGCTAGAGGGATGGAGTACCTTCATACTCTGGCTCATCAGAGCTTCATACACAGAGATCTTAAATCTTCAAATATCTTGCTTGGTGATGATTTTAGAGCGAAAATTTCAGATTTTGGATTGGTAAAACTTGCTCCTGATGGGGAGAAATCTGTGGTGACCAGGCTCGCTGGGACTTTTGGATACCTAGCACCAGAATATGCTGGTAAGCATTCTGTTTTATTTTTATTTTCATTTTTTATCTGCATTGAATTGGAATTTCATATAGATGGTGATAATAGTTTCTGAATTCTGATAACGGACATATTCTGATCGGAGCTATACTAACTTACTGGATAGAGTAATTGATCTGTTGTAGCTGGGATATAGTGTTTTCACGAGATAAATCAGTGATGTCTGGTACCTTAAAAGATTGAGCATGGCCTTTGAGACTTGTAATATCAATTTACTACCCAAAAAGGAGGAGTTCAATTGAGTTAGATTATATGGTAGTGATAGATAAAGTGTTTAGAACCAATCTGTTTAATGTCGGTCTTCATACACATAAGAACTCGGGAATCTACAGCAAGCTTTAGCCTATAATATGCTAAGCTTCTAAGAAATTAAAATTTTCACTTTGATAATGATTGCAAAAATTCAATTAATAATCAAATCATTTCTGAAATTTCTTGTAAGAAGTTTGATGGAAATTTAAAATTTGAGGTATGGTTTGAATTTTGACCGGTACAAACTGAAGCCCAAACCAAGATTTGAAGTCTTGATTATGCAGAGTATCACATATTTTCATCATCCATTATCCTCCTCTGACATGTTTAAAATATTAGTATACTAACTCTGACTGTGACATGCCTAATTAATTCAGTTACGGGTAAAATCACGACCAAAGCTGATGTCTTCAGCTTCGGTGTTGTGTTAATGGAGCTATTAACTGGATTGATGGCACTCGACGAGGACAGACCTGAGGAAAGGCAATACTTGGCAGCATGGTTCTGGCACATCAAATCAAATAAAGAGAAGCTTGTGGCTGCCATTGACCCAACCCTTGACGTGAATGAAGAAACATTTGAGAGCATCTCCATCATTGCTGAACTTGCGGGGCATTGCACTGCAAGGGAGCCCAACCAACGGCCTGATATGGGACATGCTGTGAATGTACTGGCCCCTCTTGTAGAGAAATGGAAACCGTTCAATGATGACCCTGAGGAATATTGTGGGATTGACTATAGCCTTCCTCTGAACCAAATGGTGAAGGGCTGGCAAGAAGCAGAAGGAAAGGACTCCAGTTATTTGGACCTAGAGGATAGCAAGAGTAGTATCCCAGCAAGACCAACTGGATTCGCGGAATCTTTTACTTCAGTTGATGGTCGCTAAAAGAGGTACTTACTTTTGTCACTTGTATGTGACACATTTATTTGGCAGTTGTAGATGGTATGCTGTTTTCTTTTCTGTTTGTAAGTGATATCAGAATGTTTTAGCTCTGTTGATTATGGTGGATGAAGTTGGAGACTTGGAATGCTTACAACATCTTGTGTGTAAGTAGGCTCTGCTATGAGATGTAGATATATATAATATATATATATATATATGTATAGGAGGAGGAGAATGAGAGGATGGTTATCAGTTGTTGTCTCTCTATTCACATGATCGAGTAAATTCGTTATGTATGAGTTTTTGATAATAAAAAAGGATTTGGTATTTCTTCAAAAACTATGATTTTTTCTCCCCTGGTGTTATTGTAGGTTCTCACAGACTGCCACATATATAGCCAAGGCATTATATGTATTTTCTGGCTGAATTATAAATGCATGTCCTCAAATGAGCATGTCACTGGTTGATCTTTGTTAAAACATAGTTTGATCAAATTAAATAATTGTCACTCCCATAGCACCTTGTGTTGCTTCCATAGAAATTCATATATATTGATGATCAATCAAGAGCTCTGATTTTTGGGCGATGAGATGAGAACCAAAATAAGCTTAAAACTGGTCTCAATCAATAGAAACACATACCATAGGGTTTAATTGGAGATCATTTGTCAAGTTAAAGAGGACAGCTGTATGATAGGAGTATAATAATAAGGAAGGAACAGATGTGATTACGTGATTGACATGGCACCAGTGATGTTTGATTGTTGGGTCACACACTCACTGTATATATAATATATGTTTTCCACTTGGCAGATGGTACCTTTCGTTGTGTTGTGTTGTGTTGTGTTGTGTGTATCAATCAGTGTATGGTGGTTTCGTTTTTTGACTTTTTGTGGACTCTTAACCGATTAAAGTAGGCAGTACGTAGCACAGACAGACCACACAATTTGGGTTTGGGTGTGGTGACTGGTGACATACTGAAGGACATGCAAAATCCAAGAATCAATCAACACCACTCTTTGCTTTACCCATCTTCATTACTTACTGCGTCATCCATCCCCATTAGAAGGAATATATCTATATATATATATATATATACACACACACCATTTGAAGTCAGTCGTTAATACTAAATTGTCTTGTAAATTAACTATTAAATGGAAATTGTTTGAACAATAAATTTACCTCGTTTGAATCTTGATTGGAGAAGGAAAAAAGAAAAAGAAAAAATCTTGATTGAAGAAGCATAGCAAACAGTTTGAATCTTGCGAGTCTCACAAAAAATCACATTTAAAACTTTCATTTGCTTCAAAGGTTGTCAAGAGTTTTCTTTTGGAACCGCCTTCAAATAAAAACTTAAATTTTAGGGGGAATTTTTATTTTCCGGAAAATAATTTTATGGAAATTTCCATACACAGATTTTGGAGAATTTAGTTAAAGATTCCTTCAAACGTGCTAATCAATTACCCTTTCCTTTATTCAAAACCAAGTTACGGTATGGATGACCAAACACCTCTATCAACAAAACCAAATACTTTCCTTTGTTCAATAAAGGTTAGTTTAAGCTATTAACCAAGGGTAAGTAAGTTAAATATAAAGTAAAAAGGTTTTAAGTTCCCGGAAAAAGAGAAAAAAAAAAAATTAAAATTAAATTTTTTTAAAAAAAAACTTCGTAATGGATTGACAAAACAATTAATTATACTTACTTGAAAAGTTCCATAATCTGACCATATGATTTCTATCCTCTATATTTCCATAGTAACGCAGTAACACAGAGTTATAGGGTTGCTTCATTGGGCTGGGCTAAATGATTATTTTGTGGATTGGGTTTTCAGATACTCTCCCTTCCCATGTCTTGTAATACGGGCTTCTCTCAGGCCCATGTTCACAAGCTGGACTATGTACATTTTTAGTCATTTACACATATATATTATATGACTAAAAATCTCTTGTTCACCGATAAGAAAGAAATTTTTTACACACCAAAAATAGTAATTGTTGAATATGATTTAAGTGTGAAAAAAATAACTTGCAAAAATCATTGCAATCATATCCAATGGTTATCATACATGATGTGGAAGAATTTATTGCGTGAGCAAGATATCATTTCTCTTCTATATATTATACATTACTTAACTTTTTGGTTTGTGTGTGTGTAAAGGTTAAATAACAATCTCAAATTATCCTCTCTCTTTATTTTATTTTTTTCAATGTGCTATATTGGTTATAAGACAAGCGGGTTAGTAAACTAACAGGTATTTGGTAGTGTACAATATTTAATTTTAGTACTTTTTCCTACCGTTGATACTTTGTAGACTACAGAAATATGCATAAATGATCTCTTGATTATTGGTGAGTAAGAAATTCTTTCACAGCATGTATGGAAACTATTAGATATAATTGCAATGATTTTTGAAAGTTATAATTTTCTATACTTGGTGTGTAGAAAATTTATTATTCACCGACGAACAAGAGATTGTTACTAGTGTGTGTGTATATATATATATATTATGTGCACTAGATATCATTTTGACTTGTAAAAACAACTTGTTGAATAGTTTGGGAACACATATTCCCAAAATTGTCGATGAAATTTCAAGTACCCCTCCTCTGTATACTGTAGGAGTTGTTCAACATTGTATACTCCTTTTGAATTTATTTTACTCTTTTTTCTTTGGTTCATTCAAAATTCTCAAAATCAAGAACAGGTCCAACTCCAACCAACGTGAATGTTCGCGTCACTGGACTCACTCCGGGCCAATCATAAACTAAGGATTAGAAATTAGAACAATCAAAGAGACTCCATCATATCATCACCGTTCACCAGTGAAGAAAGAAATGTGACAGAATTAATAATGTATAAACAAATTATGGAAGCTAAAAACAAAATTGAAGTTATCATTTTGTGATACAACTTAAACGAGTGATGACATGATATATCATTGTGTTTCATATTATACATTAATGAATTGAAAGACTATTTGACTATCATCACAGATCAAACTGCTTTTGTAATTACACTAAAACAACTTTAATAAATCAATTTCTTAGACCCTATCTTTTATTTATTTTAGGGATCACAAATGGACGAATTTGGGCGGGTTATAAATGTCATAAACAGGTTAGTCGTTCATTATCAACCCGTCACAACAGGTCATAAACTGGTTTGACATTAAATGGGCATGTCAACCCATATTGACCTGCCAACCCGCATACATCTTTTTAAAATATTATTGAGTTGAGTGTTGCATAATCAGATCCATTTAGAATATTTGACTTAATAATTCAAATTTGAGTTTCAACCCAAATCCAACTAAGAAAATTTTGACCGAATTTAAAAGAATTTAAAATTTTTTCACACTTCAACCCTTATGCACGTAAATAGTTGAATATTTAAAGTCTCTTATCGAATATTGAAAGCTCGAAGTTGGAAGTAAAAATCCACAGCAATCAAAACTGGATTTGAATTGAACTTTCAATCACATTCCATTTAAATTTAAGATAATAATTAAATGTAATGAATACAAAATGTCAACTTAAAACCATAATGGTGTCCAACTATATTCGTAAAAAAAATTTAAAAATCAAATTTATGTTTATTTTAATGATTTAAGCAAATAACATTATAATAAATCTAGTATTTTAACATTTAATTGTGTTGTTATAAAACGATGAGGTCCTTTGATAATTTGACAAAGTTGCTCATCTTATTATATTGTTTATATCTTGAGATAGACATGTTTCCGGATTTCGTATATATATATATTTTTGGTAATTCAGATTTCGTATTAAATGAAGTCTACAGACTTCTCTCTCTCTCTCTCTCTCTATATATATATATATGGGTAAATTACTTAAATTTTTCATGAGGTTTGAGTTTATTATTCTCAGATGAAAGTTTTGAAAAACAATTGATGAACCTCTTTGAGGTATCTTGAAATTACAATTAACTCCAATTATGTTAAAGGATCATAAAGCCGTTAGTCAACTTTCTTAAAATACCAAAAAATACCCTTCAATAAATTTAATCCTATGTTATATAAAAAATACTAAATAAAATATTTCATTTTGAATATATATCCTTAATATACATATTACTTGTTATTATATATATATATATATAGATATATCCCTCTACTGCATTGCTTCTCCGCTCTCGGTTCTCTCTCTTCCTCCACCACCACGTTCCTCTGCCATCATCACCTCTCTCTTGCCTTTTGGATCTCTCTCCTCTACCACCAATTCCTTCCCCCACCATTGTCGGCTTCTCTACTCTCGCTCATCTCTCTCTTCCACTGCTACTCATTTTAACAGCACCCAACAGGCTACCACCTCAGCACATACCCTTAATATTACATTGATATAAAAATTAAAATATTTATATATAAAATGACACTTTTGTCCATCTAATATAATAATATTTTCTATATTATATATATGTGTGTGTGTGCGCGCGCGCGCAAAGGAGCCAAGAAACTCTAAGTCTTTATGGCCATGATCGGAGCACCGGTCATCTTTTTCGGCCACATCACCATCGCCGATAATCATTCAACATCAACCGCCAACCAACTGTTCCAATATTCATGGCCACTGCAGGACCCAAGCTCCATCCATGCACTGCTGAATCTTCCACCCAAAAGAATCATCGTCACAAACAATTCCATTATAGCCAAGCTAACCAGAGAAAACCCACGAGCAACAACATCTCTACCATGGAAGCTCCATCTCTGTTGAAATTGAAGCAAACATTAACACTGGAACATCATCACTATTCACTCCCGAGACTCCATTGAAATGAGTAGCCGAAAGCTCCACTTTACTGTCTGAAGCTCTACCTGAGAAAACTTGTTACAACCACCATCTTCACCGCAAGAAGTCACACTGGCATCATCATGAACAAACCCATCATAAACCACGAACAACCAAGCTTCGCCAAATGGGTCTTCGTCACCACGGCCATTCCAAGCACCGATTAAGCTCCATCATTCCTAACGCCATGCACAGTGCATCTTGCCCAAGTTTTGTTACCAACCTCCATTGAAGCAACATTGAAATTCAAACCATACTCGCTGGCACCGTTATATCCGTTGCCAACACCACTGCTGTTATCTTCACCACGTCCAAGCTACCAACTACTACCACTGTGAAGACCCACGTACCACTCAAGCTCCACCTTGAAGACAGCCATTGCAATCATAAGAAGTCACACCACATCGTCGCATAACTGACCCATCATCATCCACCAATTCCAAGCTTCATCGCTGGAGCTCCACAACACAACCACCTAGAATTCACCGCTGTTCTCACTGCCGAATCAACGTCAACACCATTAAAGCACTATCAACCGTCAACCTCCATCACCACACCACTGTAATATGAAATTCATATATATATGTACATAAATATATATCTACATATATGTATATGTATATTTATATGTATATATATATGTATAATTATAATTTTATTATAATCTGAAATTCATATATATGTGTATATATAAAAGTTGATGGGCATTTTGGTTCGTTTAACTAATTTTTTTGACAAAACTAACGAAATTTTAGATGGAGGGAATATTTGTCATAACGGAGCAAACTTTAAAGAAACACGGTGCAACAAAATTCATTAATTTGATGTCAAGTGTAATTAGGCCAAAACTCAAAGAAGATTAATGTAATTTATCCTTTTAATTTTTATGCTAATTTGGCATTAAGAGAGTTGATTATCATTTAATGACAGGATTATCCAAAATAAAATAAATCAAATCTCAAATACTTGACCACCATATTTAAAAAAAAAATTAAAAATGTAGTCGTATATACCAAAAAAAAAAAAAAAAAAAGTAGTTTGGGATAGTTTTCCGAAAAAATTGAAGATGGTTGATGAGAGTTTTATGCCATTTACTCTAAATTTAATGATAGTGATCGACACATGTCAGTATGAAACGAATTTGTGAAATGCATTCGTTCAGTTTAATTGCTGTCAGAGTTTCATCAGCCTTTCTAGACAAAATACCACTCTGTTGAGTAAAAAAAACATATCACTCGCTACAAATCTTACACTGGGGCCCACTTTATCTTGTTAGTTGAAAGCTGTCATTATTTAGCAGCGAGTTGTTGCTTTATCTACACAAGAGAGTACGTGAAGTGGACAAAGCATGACAGGGGCAGAGTGGCCTGAGAAGCTAAACGGCCGAGTAGTGGACTCGAGCGCCGATTTATACGGTCCACGTTTGGTCACGTGAGTACACTGGTACGGTCAACGAATAGAATACACAATTTTAGTTTTGGATTCAGAATTTACCCAAGAATGAACCTACGAAGAAGTGTGTTGATACAAAATCTGAATTTTTTTTAAATATTTACTAAACTGTGAATTTGTATTTTCATTATCATTCTTGCCTTTTTTTTTTTTTTTTTTTCCCTGAATATATTGAAATCTCACATAAATGTTTTTTTTCTTTATTATATGTCATATCTATTTTATTTTTTTGAAATTATTTTGTTAGTTTTGATTGAGGTTGTTTTCTTCTACTTCCTCTTCTTTTTTATACCAAGAAATTTCATTAAATTAATATGCCATTATATTATGCCATTCTAATAAGTAAATAATTCCAAAAGCTTAATGAATTCCGTAATTAAAAATTTCTAAGTTCATAGTTTGGTAAATTGTGCACGAATAGTTACAATCTAACTAGTTTTTCCAACAAACAATTACATTGGTATAAACCGCGTACTTTCTCTCTCATCTTTAAATAGAAAAACTCGTAACGTTGTTTTGGCAGTACGCTCTCTCTCTCTATTCTCCCTCTTCCTACACTCAAAAATCCCGCTTTGGGGGCCCTTAAAATCCCCCCCCCCCCCCCCCCCCTCTCTCTCTCTCTAAAATAGAAACACACTCCCCACACACACATACTCGATCTCTCTCTCTAGAAATGGCGGACTTTCCCCCAAATTTGGATGACGGAGAACAATGGCTTCCCTCTGATATTTTTCCCGACGAAGTCCCCTCAAAGTTAAGCACGTTCTACCATTCAGAGCTCACCCACCTTGGAAACCTCGCTCAACACTTCGCTGTTCTGGCTTTGCTTCAACGTCGCCAAAACCAAACCATCGCTAAACATCCGCTAAACTTGGCCCCCAACTCACAGGTTTCTCTAAATCTGTATCTTCATTTTCTGATAATGCGTATGTTTTTAAAGGTCCATGGCTATGTCTATTTTTTATGTGGTGTTTTGACATTGATGTTGGTCTACAGCGGTTCGAACCGGCGGTTGCTTACGATTCGACGGGTTATATACGGGCCGGGCATTTTGGGTTTAATGGCAGTGCTGGTGTTGGATATGTTGTTGATGGGTATGGAAGCCGAGGATTGTGGACCGGATCTAGACCGGCATACCAGTACCATTTTGTGAAACCAGTTCAACCCCAGGTAAAAAAACCGGAAACATGAACCGTTTTTTGGCTTTTTGTCTTTCTTTTTCTTGGTTGTCTTTTCAATGATTTTGCTTTTTCAGCTTTAATTAATGAGGGGTTCGAGGGTGGTGTTGATGCGTCGTCCGAGTTTTGCAGGTTGGTAGCTTTATGGAGGTTAGGTCTAGGGCTTTGCAGAAACAACAGAACCAGTTTTTGCAGAACCGGGTTTTACCATTTCGGGGAAGTGCGGTGGGTGGTGGATTTATGAGAGAGAGCGGAGGGACTGGTGTGTTTCTTCCTCGAATTAGCAGCACCACAACCACTAATGTTGGTAGAAAGAGACAGAGTGAGTTCTCAACTCTTGTTCTGTGTTTATTTCATCACTCATCGTGTATATGCCAACCGTCTAATCTCTCTCTCTCTCTCAACACACGCACAATGCTCTTGTTTGTTTGGTTTTTTGGGGTTAACTTTTGTTTTTAAGACTGTTTAAATGCAAATAGCTTTATGTATGTAGTGGTTGGATAGCTATAGTCATTTGGAAACTTGCTCACATTTTTCCTTCTGCTTTCTAAAGTGCAATGATTTTTCTATATGGATATAAACATTTTGATTTTTCTCAAACATTCATAAAACAGGAGGATAAATCTAGGGTGCGATGAGCTGGTGATTTTAACTCTGGGAAGTCCAATGTATTTCCTAAAAGGAAATAATAGGGTCAAAATTGTAATATTTCACTCTAACTTTGTTATGCCAATGTGAAACCAAAATCTCACTATTTATACCCCAATTTTATTTTGCTTTGGGGAAGTTGGCTTTATTATATGCAGTGTTTATAAGATACGGCCATTTTTTCATATATAAGCTTCTTAACCCTTGTCACATTCAATTGAAAATAGACAAGAATTCGTTAATTTCTTATTAACAGCTACTGGTCTTGGAGAATATGGATGGAATTCCTTGTCTCTTTGAATTCAGTCTCCCTGCTCCTTTGTAATCAATGTGTCGACTGTCTTAATTTTGAAGATTTGAAGTGATTAGTGCCTTATTTTCATGGTTTTCAGTCTTATAGAAGAAACCTCAAGAGGTCAGCCAATATTCTCTTTTATTTTCAGCTAAAAGTTAAATGTGGGGTCTCTAGCCTTTTCATTGTCTTGTTCTGTTTTGAGGTTTGTTGATACATATATATATATATAGGTCTGGTAATTAACAGTGCAGAATGCAGTACTATGCTCTGTTTGGGTACTTAGAATGCTTGTTTGTTGACTAGACAAGATAAAAAGATAATAATTCACTAATGAAAATATTTTTTTGTTTTTGTAGTCGGAAAAAAATAGAAATATATTATTGTTTTTTATGAGTGGAAACAGAAAGCAGAAATAACGTTCATTAGACTTGTTGTTTCAAATTTTTGAGAACAAAAAGCAAAAAAATAGTATTTAGTAACACATTTGTTACATATATATATTTTTTCATATTTGAATCTATAACTATTAGACAATACAAAAGAACTTTTCAACAAAATTAGTCTTCAATAAGTATGATATCATACATATGTGAAAATTAAATTAAATGAAAATTGATATCATATATATGTAAAAATTAAATTTAAAAAATGATACAAGTTAAAAGGTAGAGTTATTATTTATAAGTGAATTTTTTTTAAAAAGAAGACGAAAGTTCTTAATTTTTAAAGTGTTTTTTCTATATTTTATTATAGATAATTATGCACATTATATATTGTTATATTAATTTATTATATATTATTTAGCTAAGTAGACAAGAAAAAGATTATAATATGTAAATAAGAATATAATTGTGCAAAAAATTATGGATAGTGAAAGTTATGTTTAATGTTATATATTATTTAACTAAGTGGGTCCCATTAGAGTGGAGATAATATTTTCCTGCTACAGTGAAAAGACAGAAGAAACGTCTTTTTTTTGTTTCCTCCTTTTTTTCACAAAAATGAGAAACATTTTCCATTACAGGGAACAAAAACATTTTACTAAACATATTTTTTATTTTTGTTTTTGTTTTTACCTTTTTAGGGGATAAAAATAGAAAAACAAAAAATATTTCCATCGTGCCCTAATTTTCCACCACTTTGCTCCGATGTGTGTTCTCTTCCTTCAATTTCTCAGTTGTATATATAATGGGATATAGAAAGAAAATAAATCAGCGTTTATTTATCTTTGGGCAGGTGTGACAAATAGAAAGGAGGCTCAAGTCATTCCTCAGAGGACTAGGAATTCCATGAAAAGGGTGGTTGATGAGGAGAAGCAAGAAGAGTGCCATTACCAGCAGCTTCCTCCTGAGATAGGATTGCCACAGGATTGGACCTACTGACCTATCATGTCCTTAACTACACTGTAAAGAGGTCTTTTCGTGGCCTTTGTCTTTTAGGATAGCAAGTAATAAAAATCCAAGAACAACCAAAATTTCGTCAAACAACCGTGTTTGGATATTTTAGATGGAATGGGTTTGTTTTTTTTATGGGTAATGCTACTCAGGCAGAATTCATAGACAGAATCATTTATATCCATTGGATGCATGCATGTGGTGAGTGTATGTGGTGGGGTTTACCACATACATCTAATGGGTGTAAATGATTCTACCTGAGTAGCATTACCTTTTTTTTTATTGAAGTCTTTCTTTTGTGTGATACTCAACTGTTTCTTTAGCTGATATATATTGTAGTAATGTCATTAATACAATAATGAAATCTTTTTGGAAGACTCGTTACTGGTTGGTTGGCCATGTTTCCTTTTGTATGTCTAGAATTAAATGTTTATGTGTGCATGTGCTCCCACCTAATCTAAGCAACGTTCGAATTTTTTGTGGTATTGTGCAAGACAGAACGAGGAAAACATTTATGACTCCTTTGCAATAAATTTGTAGTAATTAGAATGCTGACAATTCTTGGGAAATGTTTGGATGGGCAACTACATAAGGAGTTTGGTAATGGATTTAGTGAGTTTAATAAATACTCATTTTCTTGTTTATTTATTAATTTTTAACTTTGTGCCATTTTTTTTTTTTTTTTGATGGGGTCATATATTGACGTGAAAATGGGGCTTGCTTTGTTTTGAAAGTCTTTTATGAAACTGAATTGTTGCTCTAGCTACTCTATAATTATTGTACGTGTAGTAATAATATTAGTAGAACCTATGTGGAGGGCTTATTTGTTGCTGGTTTGACTGTGTTCTCGTTTGGATGTTCTCATGGCTAAATGTGCCAGCAGACATCAGGCACTTTGGGGTTTTCAGGGTATTGTGGAAGACAACAGGGAACATTTATTGCTCATTTGCATTCAATTAGTAACTTGAAAGCTGACAACTGACTAGTCCAAGGAAATGTTCGGGTCTGCAACTTCTATCACACATGCATTTTGATTTAGTGTATCTAATATTTTCTTGTTCACACATGCATTTAGTAATTTAGTCTAATATCAAACTAGTACCACTCCCAGGAAAGGGGGGGGGAAAAAAAATGGCTGGTAAATATGAGACAATCCATAGATAGCATACATGCCTCTCTTCATATATATGAGAAATGCTATATATATATATCTTCTGTTGAAGTGCATGCTTTTTTTAACTTGTATGGTCATTGCTTAACAGAGCCCATCAAAGATTAGAATGATAGTTGTCATCTCCAATTTGATTCATTCCCTCTTCCTCTCTCTCTCATTCTTCAACCTCATTGTAAGAAGGCATTACCATTCATATCCACATTAACCGTCTCTTTCTCTCTTTCCCTGAAAGAGGGAGAGGGATGAATCATGGCTTCTACAGCTAATCAAGAAACGGGGACAAGGACAGAACAGCCACAGCCACAGCCACAGCCACAAGCAAACCCACAGGCAAACCCGGCAGCACCACCACCGTATGGGTACCCTGCTCCTCCACCGTACCCTGGCTATCCCTACACTGCACCACCTCCGGCCACTTATTACACCACCACTGGAGTCTATTACAGGGTGGACCCCGAATATCATGCCTTTAGTCGCATCATGTGCTGCATTATGGTGTCCTTCCTCATAACTATGATCTTGTTGCTGGTGATTCCCGTGCTGGTATTTGGTAAATACACATCAGAATTCCAAGTGGAGTCCCTCTCCGTACCCTCCATGAATGTGACGGACACATCATTGAAGGCGAACTGGGAAGCCAAGGTGAAGGTGAAGAACGTGAATGAGAAGTCAGATGCTTACTTGTTTCGTGTAGAAAGCTCCATACATTATAAAGATAGTGTTTTGGCGGTGACATTGGTGAACCCATTTCGGTTGGGGAAGAAGGACACAAGTACCATAAACGTGGAGTTAGCCACCAAGTCGGACCACGGCGGTATGGAAGACAAGTTAGTGAAAGAGATTGGGCGGGATCGGAATGGTGGTTCGGTGACTTTCAATTTGAGGTTTGGAGTGGTGGCGGCGTTTGCGTCTGGGATATGGAAGAGGGAGGCAAGAATGTCGATTATCTGTGAGAATTTGAAGGTTAATTTCGGTGGTGGCGGTGCCGGAACATTGGCCGGTGGGGAGCACAAGTGTGTAACCTATACATGATATTATTTTCTTGTTTATTCATGGACATGATGGTCCTTTGGTACGTATGTGATCGACTTGGTTTGCATAGGCTAGTCATTCTATTAGTTCATGTTCATAAAGCAATTAAGGACACAATTTTCTTTTCCTCTCCCATTTAGAAACTCGATCGTAATGGAATTAGTTTTTTCATAACCCAAAGAACGTACTGTATATTAATGGTGGATCAAACATATATATATATATATATATATATATATATATATATATATCACAAGGATCAAGGCCAGAGAGTCCAGCCTTAACATGCCTGATAATTGTTTTCATTTATTTCTAGCTAATTCTTTGTTATTGCAAATTGATGCATTCTTCTTCTGATTTCTATGTCATACGATACGAGCGTCTATAAGAAAAGTGATTGTAAAAGATTTGGATCTGGGTTGGTCACTTACTTTCTCTGTTCTTTGGCCTGGTCTTCTGTGATGGATCAGAAGCAATAGATAATTTCAAATTCTGGGGTACGTTTGCGAAATCACATAATTGTAGGTCAACATGTATATATATACTAGATATATGTGATATTTCCTCAATCTTCTAATATATAGTAGTAGATTGAGTTGAGTTTAAGTCTTGAACTAAAAAAAGAATGTGTGAGTTTATTGCCATGGATAAAATAAATAAATAAATAAAATAAAAATTGCAATTAGCAACGGAATAATAGTGTTGATTCCCAAAAGATTTAGTATGGCCAATCATATTAGGCCTTGAAGGCCCATGATTGTGTTTCTCTAAGCTCATGGGTTGGGTCTCTTTTGCCCTTTATTTTTTGGGTTGTCTTAGCCTCTGTAGGCCTGGTTTTGGGCTATTGGCTTTGTACATTTTTTTTTTTTTAATCTACATACTAACTTTACCTTACCAAATACTCTCTCCTTCTCATAATTATTGGAATGTTTGGAGAATCCAACTTTTTATGGTGGGACACACTTTTTATTGTGATAATGAATGAATTTACATATTAGTCCTTGTTTAAAAGTTAGTATTATTATTGTATGGTGGATCCAACTTTTAAGATAGTAAAGTTTGGAAAGGGTAGTTTAGGAATCATATAATTCATTTTAGGAAATGAATATGTATTTTGGAACATTCCAAAAAGAAATAGTGGACTAAAATTATGGGATGGAGAGAGTATATATTGTTATTTTTTAGTAGTTGAGGGAGACATACTTCAATTCTCAAGTGACACCTTGCAAAAATTGTATAATAGCACATGAATTTTATTTTTTATTTTTCTATTTTTAGATAATTAACTGAACATACAAAATTCCGAATACTTGTTTATAAATTAATCTAAAAAAAATCTTCACATTTATTATTAGTGAAATGCCAAGTAACAAGTAACAAACAGCTCAATAGGCTTGAAGACTTGAAGTGCATGAATCTCAGTCTCAGGGGGGTTTTGAGAGTAAGTGATTGTGAAGGATGAAGTGAAGTAGGTAGCTAAACCCTTCAATTCATTTAAATCCAAAGTTTATCGGAATTAGATGAGTATTTTTTTCATCCATTTCGCATCCAATTAAAAGTTCAGATTTCAACTTTATTTTTTACCTTTATATTTTCTTTGATGTAAACATCCTAAAAGGACTTGCTATTTCCACAGTCATATTGACCTGTCACCCTTGTTATGCAAATAACATGAGTATAGTAATTGATAGTCCTCAAACTGGTCTATTTTTAAATGGAGTCGCAATCCATTGGTTCTAGAGAGCTTTCAAAAACCATGCTTGAAAGCTTAATTAATAATAAGCTTTATATATATATATATATATATATATATATATATTTAATAGTGTTAATAATTGATTCCAGTGATCCCTTTCTTTTTCAATGACCTCTCATTTTCGTCCCACACTTTTTGCTTGGAGTTTTCTGCTGTAAGAATTTCCCATCAATCAAGAGTTCTCGCTCCATACTCCATCCCTTCCCAAATTTTTTTTATGGTCATTTTACTTTTTGAAATTTGTCCTTTTCACTAACCAAACATAAATTTTCAAGACCACCCAACACCCACCAATGGAAAAGAAAGGAATGGAAACTTTGTGGTTTAGAAGCAAACTTTAAAGATGATCTTGTAGGGACTTTATGGGTACAATATGAGGACATAAATAAGCTCAAATATATATATATATATATATATATATATACACACATCAAGTTCATCAAAGTAAACCTTTTGGGATAAAAAAAAATAGGGAATAGGGACAAAGCTAGCACATGCCTATGGGAATTTTGAGGATATCCTTAGCTTCTATCTACAGTTTGAGAATGCTTTATTCAACCTTTTTAGTTTTTCCCTTCCTGTGAGATTCAGTATAGAATTTGAATATATAAAAGCTCTTCTGCAAAAGCCAGACACTGGAAAAACAAAACAACAGAGAAATGTTATCTTGGAAATATTTTATCATTGTGAACACCTATAGACTACTGTTTGTTTGTTTTTTTTTTTTTGATAAAAATTGTAACCATAGGACGCCTTAAAAATATATGCTAACTATACTCTAATTTTCAGTTATTAAAGCGTCATAGGTTCACTTTATTCCCAAGTAATAACTTACTTTTTCCAAGTGTGTGATTAGATATTTGATTTTACCTCATCATTCTAATTGGATGGCTAGCAAATAAATTAATGTCAAGACCCAATGAGTGACACCTAAAATGTCATATATAACTCAATCTTGTTCATAATTAAGCTCTAGTCTAAAAGAAATGAGACAAATTGAGCATTCAATTGATGCAATCAATAGCGGCTTTGAAAGGCAATCAATTTTCCTCATTAGCTTGAAATACTTTTATGATTTTTTTAAAAACTTTTATCATATTTTTCAATATTTTTTCTAATTAATGAAATGTTTATTAAAAGCTATTCTAATTACTAAATAGATAGCTTACCTGTCTATTTAATAAAGTATGATATTCAACACTATGGGCTCCTATTGTTACAAGCAAAAAGAAGATTCATAAAAACGCATAGGCGCAACATTCAATCTTTACACATGCTTGTATTTATGAAATTTCCAAGCAACCCCTCTTGGAGTACTAGGTGACCTTAGACTGGACAAAGGGTCCAAAAGAAACCATTGTTTGGTTGTTACACTTTTATTTTGTGTTTGTGTGGATCACCATTTTTTGAATTATTTAGTGCAATTAACAATTTTGAAATAATAATTTTTCATAATAAGAATTATGTTATTAATTAATAAATTGAGAAAATTTTATAAAAAATAAATGAATCATTTAAATTAAAAAGGAACTCATGTTTCTTGCAACAGAGTCAAAGAAGCCTTATTATTTTGTAAAAATGACATTTTTTTCTTTGTGGATGACGAACTCGTACTTCATGGTTCCGAATTTCTTGTATGTCGATGACATTTGGTTTATATAATACATGAATTTATAATGTTTAGTTAGATTGGGGGCTGTACAAGTACTAGTATATTTTAGAACCCAACAAAAGTGGGTTGGCTGAGCATTGAACATTGAGCCTCCTCTATCATTCAAGTGGGACCCTATTGCGTACAAACGTGTCAACATTGATATCCTTTCCAATCAACATCCAACGGTTATCACAGCACTATGTTTCTATATGGAGTATTTAAGAAGTTAACCCCCCCAATAATGACAAATCAACATCCCTACAAAAAGTTATTTAGCTTTTCTATTCAATCGAAGTACCAACTAACCAAGCTTTAAGATTCCACTAACAAAAGGAACGCCCACCTAAGGGCTTTTAGGACTACTCAGTGTGACATTAATTTTTTAATAGCTTCTAACTTACAATCAAACTTCTACTGGCCAACATTTTGTAAAGGCCAAAATGTACATATATATATATATATATATATGTATGAAAACAACATTCTCACACGATGACTCGAATGGGATAGTCTAATACCAAACTATATTCTCACATTCTACAGCTCTGAAATAATTTAATGAAAAAATTCTCACCTCACATTCTCAAATTTGAGAGTTCAAATCTCATAAATATTTTTGTATATTTACTCTAATGAAATAGTCTATTGAAAAAGCTACCAGCTCGTATTTAGGAGTAAAACCCAAATGGGATGACTCATAAACATTTTTGTATATTTACTCCAATGAAATAGTCTATTGAAAAACCTCTCAGTTCGCATTTAAGAGTAAAACCCAAATGGGTGACTAATCTAAGGGTAATGCTCAGTTATGAATTATGAAATATTCTAAAAGAACCAAAACAATTATAGTCAACAGAATAAAATAAGATAAAAAAAATACAATACTTGTCTTTATTTTGTGTTAAAACATAATCATAATAAACACAAGATAATTTGTTTTAAATTATATATTTCCTATTATATCTGTTGTTAGATTATATATTTTTTCTTAAATCACATAGGTTTTTTCACTTTCTCTTAAACTATTTATAACTAGGATTTCTTATCTCTTACATTTACTTACCTTCCAAAATTATGTGCTTATAAATAGGCCTTTATATTCACAAAACAATATCAATTCAATATAATTTAATTTAATATACAATCTTTTTATATTTCATTCCTACGATCAATCATAGAAAATAGCTTCCACCTTATATATAAAATGCAGATAATAAAAGAAGAAAAATATGACAGTCCAGCTTAAGTTTAATTTATTAGCTTCCACTAGCATCTATGTGCCAACGTAGCTGATTTCAACGAGCCATTTTTTTAATTTTCAAATCAGTTTTCACTTCAACGAGTAGCTTTCTGTCTTACCGTCACTCTAACGAGTTCGCTCTTTTGCAGCTTCTTTGTATGTATTAGTAGCCACTATTGGTAACATCATCAGATTACTTTCACGAGTCATAATATCTGTGTGTTAAAGTTGTTGATTTCAACGAGCTCCTTTTTTAAATAAAATAAAAATCAGTTTTCGTTTCAATGAGCCGTTTTCGGTCTTTCTGTCGTCCCAATAAGCTGCATTTGTTTACCTAGCCGCACTTTTGCAACTTCTTTGTATGTGTTCACAAACACAGTTGGTAACATCACCAGATTGCTTTCGCGAGTCGTATTCAAAATTTTGTCTCCAAACTCAAGTTGGCTTCATATAACTCACATTGAGTTTGCGGAGGCTGTTAGATTATATATTTCCTATTATATCTACTCTTAAATTATATATCTTTTCCTAAACTATCTAGGGCTATGATTTCTCATCTCTTATATTTACTTAGCTTCCAAAATTATGTGTTTATAAATAAGTCTTTATGTATTGTTCACAATATCAATTTATATTAATTCAATCATATACAATTATCTTTCTTTATTTTCTAACAATTTAGATTCAAATTTTATTGTTTGTATATATAGGATTATTGATAATTAAGGCTTTTAAATTTGGTTCACCAATTCACCTAGATGTATAAAACCTTTAAATTTGATTTTTCTTTGCATGCAAAACTTTTGCATTCTCCATGATAATTAATGAGAAACAACTAGATTGGCATACTTGTATTGACATTTGACAAGAGTAAAGTTATATTTAATATTCTTTAGTAGTAGTCTACTTATCATAGGTAAGATAAACTTTAATTATTATACTATAAAAACACTAGATCCAATGTAATTGTTTATATAAAATTAAATTAATACACATGTTATACAAAGCTGAATTAAGGTGTTAAAAAAATACAAGCATTATAATAATATATATTCATTCATGGTGTTTAATAGTTAAAATTTCTATTAAAATTGCGGTTTCACAAGTTAAAAATTTTAATTTCGATCATTAAAAAATTCTACTGAACTAAAATCTTTATCATTTAAAATTGATTTTAATAATTACTGAATACATTTAAATTTTTTTAAAAAAAAACAAAACAGTTTTTAAGTAATTCAACAAAAATTCCAAATAGACTCAAAGTGTAATAGTATGAGGTATGAACTCTTTTATTTTTTTTAAGAAATTAATTCCAACTAATAAGTATATATGCCTCTTTAAGCACCCTACTGATCCTTTCAAGTAGGTGTAATATCTAACAATAATCAATTTGTAAATTTTGATTAGTGGTATGAGATAATCAGTCAACTCAAAATATCTGCATGTTGACCATGTTGTTTTTCTTATATTAATAATTAAATTAATCTCTTTCTCTTTCTCTTTTTAGAATTCAATTAAATAATAAGTAAATAAGTTTCAAATCAGGGGATTTAAATCCTTGATGGCTCGAATTTCTAATAATTTTTTACATTTTTTTTATTTGAAATTCAGAAATAATTCTCTCAACCCTGTTTTTTTTTTAAATTATTTAAATATTGTCTAACTTTATAACTTAAAACATATTTGAGTAATATAAGACATGGTAGACGACTTGACATCACATATTGTCCGAGATTGTAAGACGTACAATTAATTCACACTAGACATTTTCTACTTCAAATCGAAGTGACTGACTATACATGCTATAGAGAATATACATACAAACTATACAATTAATTACAACTCGCTCCTCACACGTCATACAGAAATTAGAGAATTAAAAACACCCCCCTTATTTCTTGTATATATAGGATATCATGTGTAGTGCAGACTACAGATAAACCACACTTCCTCTGTTAAGTCTCTGCCAGAAAAAAAAGTTATCTCCAAACTCCCACCACCTCCGACCACCACAACCATGTCGGCAAAAGACTGCGGCCACCACAAGGACAGGCGTAAGAAGCTCCTCCGCCGCCTATGCGCCGGCCTCCTGATCTTCAACCTGATCCTCCTCATCTTGATCCTCCTGGTCTGGTCCATCCTTCAGCCCAAGAAACCCCGATTCATCCTCCAAGACGCCACCGTCTATGCCTTCAACGTCTCCGCCCCCAATTTGGTCTCCTCCACCATCCAAATCACCATCTCATCTCGAAACCCTAACGACAAGATCGGCGTCTACTACGACAAACTCGACGTCTACGCCGTCTACCGGAATCAACAAATCACCTACTACACCGCCATACCACCCACCTATCAAGGCCACAAAGACGTCAACGTTTGGTCGCCGTTTATTTCGGGAATCAACGTGCCGGTCGCTCCCTACAACGGCATCGCTTTGAGTCAGGAGCAGGCCGGTGGCAACGTGCCGTTGATCATCAAGATCGATGCACGGGTCAGATGGAAAGTTGGGACCTTCACGTCAGGACGGTACCGTCTCCACGTTAAATGTCCGGCGTCTCTGACTTTCGGTAGCGGGAGCACCGGGATCGTTGTCGGTAACGCCGTTAAGTACCAGCTGGTCCAGAAGTGCAGCGTCAGTGTCTGATCCTGTTAACGCCGTTAATTAAGTATTGGCTTCTCTTTTGTGTCGTTGTTAATTTTCATTTTTATTTTTATTTTTATTTTTATTTTTATGCAGTGGTATACGTGGTGAAAGTGTACATTTTGCTAGCGTTGAATAAAATGAAAAAAAAATGAAGAGGAGACAAATAGCAAAATTTACAATCATGTAACAAGTTATATGACCGATTTTAGTTGTCGGTTATAAGAATTTGATTTAATAAGAGTCAAGTGGGTTCATAATTGGTGTTGTGGTGTCACTTTCTTTCGTTTTCTATTGTGAAAATTTTCTATTGTAGATTACTTGCTGTTTACTCTTTCATACGTATATGTATTATTCATATAATATATAAAGAAATTGATGTAACCTTTAATTGTGAAGATAATTTTGACATCCAGGCCGGAGCAGAGAGTTTAATGATGATGTGGGTCAAACATGAGTTTTATTTATTTATTTATTTTTTTTAGTTAGTTGGAGATAATAAAGTCAACAAACTTGACTTGGCTCAGATTTTATGGCTTAGCTACCATGATAGTGTATCATTAATTTTTATTGTTGAGTAAATTGTGAATTCTCAACGACAATGTGATTTTTGAGAAATGCTTTTACAGGGAAGGCAGGGATGAAAAAGGTATTTTATCTTTCTAAGTTATTATTAAATTGAATACAGTAATAGTATGAGTTAAGATTAATCCAGTTCTATCACCAATATTTAATGTCAAAATTGGATGTATTCATTGCATCATCAACCAACTGATTGAAAATTTGAGAAATAAATAACATATTATATGTGAATGGAGACAAACAGTCTTCAATTTGGTAGCCCATTTGGGTTGTCGTTTTTGGCGTCTTTCCAAGGTATATATATATATCTGTATGTATATATATATATATAAAACTGACAAATATAACAAGCGCAAAAAATCTATAAAGTAATACAACATCATAGTAGAGCGAGTGCGAATTGTGAATTGTGAATTGTGAATACTGGAGGTGTGGACATTGAAAGTGTGTGTTGGCTCTCGCATTCGCATGGCATGTCTTTGTGGTTGTCCTTTTCAACTCCCACCGTCTCAACCTACTAATAATGGCGTGAAAGAAAGGGTCTTCTAATTGTCTACAATTAATTAATGGTCATTTCTTCCTTTAATTTATTAGTCAGTACTTTTTCTACCCAATACGTGTGTGTGTGTGTGTGTGTGTGTATATATATATATATATATATATATGTTGACACATAGTTTTGTATGAAACGGCCGGTCGAATAAATTAAGTTATTCAGTTAGATGAAATCTGTAATTGCGTTTCTAAACAAGTTTTGTAAGAAGTGATTTGACGGTGAATGTGAACAACGTTCTGGCTTGATTGACGGGAGAGGTATTGAAAGGGGGCAAAGTATGTAACATTGAAAAGCAAATGTGAATTATTTGACATTGAAATTAATTGTTCACTTCCAGAGTGAATAGTAATTTCTATATTTACATGATACACATTCTAGAATTCACCTGTAACCACCATACGTTTAGCTTAACTAATTTAAATAAAGTTTGTGTATGCATGAACGCGTTAGTGTTTGCGTGTGTACATTCAACTAATAATCATGTATGTATGTATGTATGCCACAAACAACAATAAATAGGTTTTGCAATCGGATAAAGTGGATTCTAATATGAAATTAACCTTGCCCATTCAGTGATGACTATTCCCCACTCTGCCTTGCATATATATATATATATATATATATCACCAAATGTCTAATGCCATGCATTGGTCAAATGTTCATTAATAACATATTGGAGAAAAATGGGTGACAGTAGTTATTTGACAATAATTCGAGACATGGAAGAAGAAAAGGAGTAATTAATGGCATGACAAGAAAGCATCTATTGTTTTAGCCAGTAAGTGTGGGCCTGCATACACCCGGCCCAGGTTGGAGCCCAATTAGACAAACAAGACTTGTATGACGAAGCTAATCTTGCTTTCGGATTGGGTATCCATCATCCAAGCAATGCCATATGGTTTTCTTAGCTGAAGCCAACATTTTCTCCTTTAGCTAGACGGGTAGAATTATGTGGCCTAAATCAATCTCTTACGAACACTACTTTTTATAATGAGATGAGACCTTGATGGCGGCCTGCTTAACATTTTCTACAGACTGGTGGCTCTGTTATGGCTTATAAATAAATAGTGGACAACTAATGCTTCCCTGAGCCAAAATATATATGTATATATATATATATATATGTATATATATATAACCATTGACAATATGCAGCGAGGGACCAGCTGCTAAAGTTGATCATTGTAGTAGTATATATGGCCACCTAAACAAGCAATACACACCACACCATTATTGGAGAGAATTCCTAATGTAAATGTAACGATAATTGGACCACTTAAGCAAAAAGCTTTAAAATTGACTACCAGCTTTTCCAAATATAGAAGAGGCTAACTAGGTATTTCTGCTCTCTGTATATGTATGTGTTCTTACGGATACTCAATTAATTTTTCTCATTTTTTATGAAGCACCAGCACACGGACACGATACATTTCAAAAAAAAAAAGACACAAAAATACTGTTATGAAATTATAATTTAATATATATTGAACAAGTTAACAATCATCTACAATACCATAAATCTAACAATAATAATGAAAAGACTAAATTATACAAACAGTTCATGTACACACAAATTGTCTTTCAAAAATCTAGGAATGAAAATCCATAACAAATAATCAATTTTATTAAGTTAAGAAAAATGGGTACAATTCTCTGTTGATTTTTACAAAAGAAAAATAAATTCTTCTAATTCGATCTCGAATTGGATTGTTGAGAGTTCTCCTCAAATGTTTGTTATTGAAGAAAATCTGTGAGAATTTTTGATCGATGGCTGAAGAAGCTTGATTTCGAATAGTCTTGCTGATAATTCTTTGAATTTGTTGAATCGTTAAGGAAGAACAGCACGACTTTGAATGTGCTTGTTGTTATTCTTCTTCAAAATTTTGAAGGTTGGATGAACTTATGTCTTCAGAACTTCAAGTGTTAATTGAAGACAGAGTCTGACAGAGCTTCAGTATTCTATCAAAATCTTCTTCTCTCCTTCTCTTCATCCTCTACTTCTATTTATAGACTTCTTAGAAAGATAGATTTGTAACTTTCTTTTCTTTTGATAATTATCTAGGGGTGACAATTTGTGTAAACGAGTCGTGTTCGTGTCGTGTAAAGACACGCGTATTCAGATAATTAGCTTAACACGAACACGACACGATTAATATTCGTGTTAAATAGGTTCGACACGAACATGATTCGCTTATTAAACGGGTGACACGACACGACCCATTAAGACACGTTTAATAAGTGAATCGTGTTGCGACACGACACGACACAATTCGATTAGACACGACCCAATTACAAACCCATTAACTGTTTGGTTCAAAATTACTACAAAGAAATTATTTTTCTAATCCTTCATCCAAAATTCTCAATTCATAAACACACCCATTAGTGTTTTTTTTTCTTTTTAAAAATATTCAAATACTCTATAGAAAAATGAACTTAGAGCCATAGTGAAAAATCCTTAATCCAATGAATATAACTCTAATCTCCCAATTTTTATATTCAAAATTACTACAAATAAATTTATTTTTCAAATTCATCATCCAAATTAACCTGTAAATTAACTCATTTAACCTTTAAATGATTTCAACCCATTTAAAAATAACTTGTAAATCATTAACTATCAAGTATCAACATATGATATAAGATGAAATAACAAAATAAAAACATATCTATTACAACCAACCAATATCCATTAAACCACTAAACTATTATAGAACTGTCACTTAAAACTATTCAACAATTCTATTACAAAAACCTCTCATTCATTCCAGGAAAAAAAAAAGAGTTTCAATTGTTTGCCACCAAATAAAGTATAGAATCACTATTGATTAATTTCTTCAAAATAAGCATTACACTAGTTGCAATGAACAAGACATGATCAAAGCATATAAAGAAGAAAAATAAACAATATACAAAAAAATCAACTTGATGGTTTGCAACCAACAAATCTAAAGATGATTTAACATTTTACAAAACTAACCACTCATTTTCAAAACAATATGAAATAATAAAAAAATATATTTATCCTGACCAGGACCAGGACCTCATTGATTCTCCACTTTGCCTGTTATAATATATGTATCTCAATGAGTATCAAAAAGTAAAAGAATTTATAATACAAGAATATGCAAAATAAACAAAACTAACATTCATTTCATCAATACCTCACTAGACAGTGGACAGTAGTTCACAATAACACTGGAACATTCGGTTGACGTAGGATCCTCTTTGTTGATGTTCACATTTACAAGTTCCACAATAAGCTTATCTAATTCAAGTTCCGAGCTCTCTTCATTCAAACAAAATAAAATGTTAATAAGAACTAATCAAAATAATTTTAAACCATATTCCTTTGAGTCATTATAAGTAACAAGTTGATTACCTTTCAAATTAAATAACCAATCTCTAGTGCAGACCAAAGCCTCCACATTCTCGGGTAACAAAGAACTACGATATTGGTAAAGAACTCGACCACCAACACTAAAAGCAGACTCGAAAGCAACGGTAGACACCGGAATACTCAATATATCACGAGCCATACGAGAAAGTATTGAATACCTAAATTGGTTACATTTTCAAAATGAAAGTATATCGAGATCTACCTTCTTATCAATATTTGGTTCATCCAAATACAATTCCAATTCTATTTTTTGTGCACTAGTAAGTAACCCGTCACTTTGAAATATATCAAATTCCTATATTAGAAATTGAAGAAATTAATGCAAATAATTAGTCAAAGAAATATTATGTATTCTTCCAAAGTTAAACAATCCAAAATATCTAAATAAAGGAGCTCTAAATTACCTGCATAACATCTCTATTTTCTTTTGAAAATTGCGTGTCATCCATTTCACGAGAACCACTTCTAACTTCTTGTGAAACAATTGATGTGCTAGAAGGCATAGGAGAATCAAGCATGTATTCATTAAAAAGATAAAACAACTTCTCACGAACTTTCACTCTCTCATTAGAAACACTACCATGAATCTTGTTATAGCAGAAAGCTACAAATCTAAACTTATAGCGAGGATCTAAAATCACGGCAAAAGCAAGAATAAATCTCAAATTCGACCAATACTTTTCAAAGTTAGAATACATCTGACCTGCCATCTTACGCATAAACCCATCTTTGTTTTTCATTTCTGTTACTACTTTCCTTTGAACTAAAAACACAAGCAGAAAGTATAAATTTGTTGTGGGATACTTTGTTCCAGAAAAGATTTTTGTAACTGTATAAAATTCTTCCAAAAAATTACAAATCTTCTCCGCTTTAGTCCACTCCTCATGAGTTAGACAACACTTGTAATTTGAGTCACTCAATGCCAAGTGAGAAAAAGCACGACGAAAATAAATGGCAGTCTCAAGCATAAGAAAAGTAGCATTCCACCTTGTAGTAACATCTTGTCTCAAACATTTCTTAGCATCTAAAGAAATATGAAAAATACATTCTAAAAACTTTTGTTTTCTCCCTGGAGACCCCTTAACATATTTAACACCCTCACGAATCTTGATAATAGATTCATTAATTTCTTTCAACCCATCTTGCACAATTAAATTTAAGATATGCGCACAACAACGAACGTGAAAAAAGTTACCACCACTTAGCAATACACCACTCAAATTCAATTGGGCCTTTAACAATTCAACAAATGCAAGATTTGATGAAGCATTATCCAAAGTAATTGAAAACAATCTCTTCTCAATCCCCCAACCATTCAACAAAGAATAATTTTTTTCAATTATAGTTAAACCATTGTGTGGAGATGGCATGTAGAAAAAGTTTATAACTCTTTTTTGCAAATTTCAATGGTCATCTATAAAATGTGTCATAAGACATAGATACCCATCAGTGGTCAAAGAAGACCACATATCAGATGTCAAGCAAATTCTACCAGGTAATGATCCTAACAAATTTTGAATTCTACCATTTTCATTTTTGTACATCTTCAAGATATCAGCCTTAGCTATATACCTACTACCAGGTTGATAACTCTCATTTAAATAACGAAATGCTACTCTAATGCCCTCGTACTCAACAAATTGAAAAGGCAGGTCATGCATTATTATAGCAGCAGATAAATGGTCACGAAATTTTCTAGGATCAAATTTAGATGAATACATGATAATAACACCAGATAACTGAGATAAAAGAAGCTGATCTACGTCACGTGTGTCCCTCATAATGCACACGTTCATGTGTTTTAACATATTACCAGTTCTGTACTTGCTTTCAGCAACATAAATAGTCTCACACTTTTTGCACTTGCACCTTTGTATCTTGTCTGCACCTAAAGGAAACATTTCAAAGAACGACCAAACTTTAGATGTTCATTTACGCTTTCCTACTTTTTTTTATTTCACCTCTGTAGTATCTACTTCCAATACATCAACTTCGTCATCACTTCCATCAAGAGTTTCAGGATTTTCTGGAACATCGTTTGAATCCATCTATCTTGAAAGAAAAAAAAATAGAACCACAGTTAGAAAAAAAAATCCAATAACAATTAACAAAATAAAAATAATATTCTGCAGCAAAAGAAAAAAAAGAAATACACAGATATAACACCTCAGAGATTTGTTCACAAGTCACATGATTTTAAACTTTCTCAAGAAAATAAGATTTTAGAACCTCCTCAAAGTACCAGATATTAGAACCTTTTCAAAGTAACCAGATATCAGAATCTCCTCAAAGAAATCAAATTTTAGAATCTCCTCAAAAGTAATCAAAATTAGAACCGTAATTACCCAAAAAAGGGTGGCCAACGGCTGTAGCCTGTAGTGTTGTGGGTTTTGTATGTATCATATCATATGCATAAGTGGGGATAAAAAAATACCATTGTATATTTATATTTATATATATATATATATCTATATATAAATATATATATATGTATAATATGATATAGATGTGCAAGTTATGTTGGTAGAGTGAGTTTTATAAAGAGAGAGAATAACTATAGAGAGAGAAAGGGAAGCCTAGACTCACTAGAGAGAAAAAGAAAAGTTTTAGAGAGAAAACGAGCAGCCGAGAGGGAGGGGAGGTGGCAGAGATGGGTGGTAAGGCTGTGGTGGATGTTGCGGTTTGAGGTGGTGCGTGGTAAGGTTGCCGGTTTGAGGTGTTGTGTGTTGAGGTTGCTAGTAGCTTCAGCTGGTCTCATGGCAGTAAGGTTCGGCTAAAATGATCACGACTTGTGCAGTGGTGATTGTTACAGCCATGGTTGTTAACTTGTTATGGATTTGGTTAAATGATGGTGTGTGGTTGTGGCTGATGTTGGTATGGAGTATTACTGACTTCACGGCTTGGTGTAAGAAGAATAGGGATTGTGGACTAAACGAAGAAGAAGAAAAAAGAAGAAGAAAAGAAGAAGAAATCGTACCTGAATCCTGATTTTACTGATTTGAGTTGTTGTCAAAAAGTGGAAACTCTTAAGTCTTGCCCTATATTTGATTTGGGGAGTTTTTGGCCATCACTCTTCGTTCTCACACAATCTCATGAAAATCAAACCCAAATGAAATATAAGGTGGTGTAGTGTAGTCAGTAGTGACTTAGGGCTGCGTTTATTTTTAATTAAATTACAAAATTACCCAAATTGATTTCGGGTTATAGGTGTCTAGTGGGTCGTATCCGTGTAAACCCGACACGAAAATGACATGATTTCTAATCGGGTAAATCGTGTCAACACGATAAGGACACGAACACGATTAGCTCAAACCCAAATACGCTTATTTCGTGTCGTGTTCATTTCGTGTTAGCGTGTCGTGTCAAATATTGTCACCCCTATAATTATCCTTTATGATAATTGTGATAATGATTTAATATACACATAATAATTATCTTTAATGATAAATATATATATATATATATTTAATTATCCATTTAACCCATTTTTAAGTGGACTTGGACATTTTCTAAACAATTTGGATAGGCCCATGACCCTTGTGGTGGGTTTGGGTTTCAAATTATCTGACTCACTGTGCTACATTCGAAAGTGGGCTAAAATGAAAAGAAGTCCAAATTATATTTTGGGTCCATCATGTAATTTTTTACTGTCTACATTTCAATTCATTATCAAGTAATTAATGGTTCAAATTCACTACTAAAATTTTGTACCTTACTTATTTTATTCCGGCCACCGAAAAAAAAAATTTAGAAGAGGTGAAAGAAATAAAGATCAAATGGTCTCTGAGTATAATTTGACCAAACTTCACTAGTGAATTTAACCCAAAATTTTAACTATGAAAAACAAATTTGTCCTTGCATTATAATATCATATTATATTTTAAATAGGATAAAATATAATGACCTCCCCTGAACTTTTCTTATAATTGCACTGATCTCTTCCAAAAAAAATCAAAATTTTAAAATGACATTTTTGTCCACATTATACTTTCTCTCTCTGTTTAGTTTTTTTTTGTACACCGGCTATACCACCATCGTCACCACCCATGACCACCATTGATCTTCGATCTTACTCCTAACATATCTGATCAATCGCCAAAAATTTTATCACACAAATTCTTTTGAAATATCTTCAATCATGGTGATATATATACAAACACATACATAGGATTGAATCTGTTGAGCTTTGTTGTGAGTTACGGGTATGAGTTGACGAAAACGATCCGGCTGGTGGTATCGTGTGCATGGAAGCGTACATATCATTTTAGAAATAAGATTTTTTTAAAAAAAATTTTATTAAATTATTTGGGTGTATAATGATAAAATCATCCTAAAATATTATTTCAAATTATCATATAGAGGAAAGGTCAGTGCAATTATGGCAAAACTTCAGGGGAGGTCAGTGCAATTACGACAAATCTCAAGGGATATCATTGTATTTTATCCTATTTGAAATATAATGTAATATTATAATACAAGGGTAAAATTATCTTTTCACTCTTAAAACTTATTCCGGTCACTAAAAAAAATAAAGACCAAACAGCCTTTCCAAGTATAATTTGACCAAACCACAAGAGATGTCAGTGAATTTAACCCTATTTAATTTTCACCCCTTGTTACAGAAGTATTCAAGAACTTATATATATTGGCAGTTTGGCACTAAACAAAACTCTAGAACATAAAAAACTACATGATAATTAATTTGAAAATTATCTTCTTGGTCTTCTCATATGCCAACAAATAGTTTTACGTTTTTTTGTTGTTGGAAACTTTTGAATTTCTCAATAAATTTGATGGTGGTGTTTGGTAACGTAATTCAACGCTTAATTTTGAACGAATTAAACGTTTATACAATTAAGTATGTTTGATAACATAATTTGAATAAGTAAGCACCACTTAAAATGAGGTAAAAATTTAAGTAACGTGAATATTACTTATCACTGAATGTTAAACGCTGAAGATTAAAAAAAAAATTAAAAAAATATTTATTTTTTAATTATCACCTAAAAACTGTACTTAATATTCAATTTTTATCAAACACAAACCCAACCCCCCATGGTGTTTCAAATGTATTATTGTTCAAAAGACCATGCAAATTAACACCACCACCCAAAAAGGATAGTTCCTCTGTAAATAGTGAATTTCAAAATACTTCATCTGCCCCACAAAATTTATAAAGAATATCTTTTGAATCATTTTAATCTTATTTTTGGAAGTCCATTTTTAATGTTAATGGAAAGAATCAATAAATTTTTTAAAATAAAAATAATAATTGTTTGATTATAACTTAAGGATTAAATTCTCAGATTACAATTAAAAGTGTGTAGCGGTTGAACACTACTCTGTGTGTGTATATATATATATATAAGTCCTGAAACAAGAGTGGGCATTAAGTAGTTGACATTAAAATTACAAGGCACCATCATCTTGTACACGTGTACAAGCACAATTGCACAACCCTCCAAAGCAACCGCGTGAGTTCATTCCATGTCTATACACTTACACGTACACATACACATACACGTAATAAAAACGCGTCCACAGAGGTGCCGTGTCCCAAGTCTTCTAAACGTGTTATTAGACACAAAACGATTACCTACTATCCTCACCAAGTTCACCATTCCCACCTCAATATATATATAATATCACTAGCCCTCTCTCTATATATATACACACATACACACGTACCTATAGTATTCCACACACACCTCTCTCTGTCTCTTCAAAGTTCAAACCATGGCTGATGCTAAACAACCCCACTTGAATGGTGGCTACTACGGCCCCTCCATCCCACCACCCAAGACCTACCACCGCCCTGGCCGTGGCTCCGGCTGCTGTGGCTGCCTCTGCAGCTGCATTTTTAACCTAATCTTCCAAATCGTCTTCACTGTCCTCGTCGTGGTCGGCCTGGCCGTCTTAATCTTCTGGCTCCTCTTCCGCCCCAACAACGTCAAGTTCCATGTTACCGACGCTACGCTCACCGAATTCAACCTCTCCACCACCAACAACACCCTCTACTACAATCTGGCACTCAACATGACCATCAGAAACCCTAACAAGCGCATCGGCATATACTACGACCGCATCGAGGCTAGGGCTTACTACGAGGACCAGCGCTTTGATACCGTGACCATGACCCCATTTTATCAGGGTCACAAGAAGACCAATACGTTGAGTCCGGTGTTTAAAGGACAGAATATGGTATTGCTTGAAAGTTCGGAGCTTTCTGAATATAATTCGGACAAGAGTTCAGGGGTGTACAGTATTGATGTGAAGCTATATCTTCGGATTAGGCTCAAGTTGGGTGTGATCAAGACTCCCAAGTTAAAGCCCAAGATTGAGTGTGGCTTGAAGGTTCCATTGCATTCTAATGGCACTTTGATTGCTAGTTTTGAGACTACAAAGTGCGACTTTGATTGGTAGTTTATACGTACACTACCAATTAATTTCTTCATGGATCGATGCTCTTGGTTTATTCTCTATATATACATGGATTCTATATGTTTTTTTTTTTTTTTTGGATGGTATTGATTTTGGAGATATATGTATTATGCTATATTAGTATCGTGATATTCCTAGATTGATTCATTTATTTTATGTACACTATACATTGTTATATAGAAGTAGTGGATTTATTAGTGTAATTCTTATTTTTATTTTAGTGATTATTTATGTGTTTTATATAAAGATATTTAATTGTTGGTCTTCGTTTTCCCATTGTTCACTGTATTTAGATAAGATAAGAAGTAGTTGAGTTTGAGATCGTGGACTTCCAAATTAACGTTGTCTTCAAGCCAATAAATTATTGATTTTTGGCAATTGATGAGGTAGACAATTGTGTCTTGACTCTTGACCACGCATCTTTATTAATTCCATGCGTGCCTGTACCTTTAATTATGTTGTGGGTAAGTTGAGGGAAAAAAAATAATTAAATTGTATTGACCTCCAATTATACGCAAGGGCTTGAAGACACATATTAATTAAGCAAGTGGCCTAAATATGAGTTTCTTCTGTACGTAGGCATACGTTGACAGTCTTGACCGGGGGATAACAGTGAACCCTCCAAGTTATTGGTTTGGTTGTGTACTGATAACTAAGTCTCAACGTCACTGCTTTGACGCCTTCTATTCTATAGGGCATCTATTAGGAACATATATAAAATTATACAAAGGTTTATATGTGTATGTATGCATTATTATGTGTATAGCATTACTTGATTTATATTTATATGTGTATGTATAATGTTATCCGAAATGTAGGATAAAATCTTCAAAGAGAGTGATTTTAAATATTTAAAAGGCTACATCCACAACTTCATACCTCACCTCTCTCTCTCTCTCTCACACACACACACACACACACACATATATATATATATGGAAGAATAATGATTTTGAAGCCAATCCAACTAGTCTAATTTTATTTTTATGTGAGTGAGTTAGTGGGCCACACCACATAATATCATGCGATAGAACCCACCACTCTACTCACATAAAATTATGGGTAATGCTACTCAAGCAGAATTCGTAGGCAGAATGTTTTATATCCATTGGATGCATGTGTTAGGCCCCATCACATATACTCACCACATACATCCAATGGATGTAAAACATTCTGTCTACGAATTTTGCCTGAGTAGAATAGAGAGGCATTCGTGCAAAATATTGTTGGGATAGCAGACAGCATGGGCCTAAGCCCTTCCAGAGTTTATCTGGCATGAATACCGGTATACAGTATACTTCCAATTTCCAGCTTAGTCCTTGATGGGGGGCCCAATTTTATGGCCCATTTCTTCGGGGTCCTAATTGGGTCCAGCCCATTAGTATCGATCAGAAGATACTTTTTCTATATTTTTTTCCGTAAATAAACAATTAAAACAGGTTCTATATATATATATATTGGTTTATTACTCAAATCCATAATTGATAACCTCTACTCAATCAGATTAATATCTAAACGAATTAGATTCACTATTTGATCCTATAAACAACAAATCCTTACAGTTCATCATATATGGTTGAACTGTATGCCTGGAAACCCCACAAATTTGAGTGGTTTCGTATTGTAGTAGAGAAATTTACTAACATTGAATTAGAGCTAAGTCATAAAGAAAAAGGAGTGACTTTGTATTGTATTAGTGAAAGCAAACCATCTTATAATGAGTTAGTGCCAACTGTTAAATTTATTTATTTTTAAAAAAATGACAGAAATTCTTATTATTTACTCTGTTTACATGCTAGCAGGTGAACATTGTAAACAAACTACCCTTTGGTCTGACTTTTGACTAAATTGTGTAGTACTCAAACCCAGCATGCTACAAGTTCATTTAATTTTTTTATGGACTTCTACTTTGTCTATACATTGCTAACTTGTATATATAGGGCCAACTGCATTCATATATGAAATTGAGTGACAAGAATGATATGTGTGTGTGTGTGTGTGTATATATATATAGAGAGAGAGAGAGAGAGAGAAGAGCAATGACTTTTTATATATGAAGATACTTAATGCAAGGTTATATCATATCGTATACGTAGCCTTCGTGAAAGCACCAAATCATTTTGGCACAGCTTTATGATACAGTACTTAATTTGGATCGATAATGATGATTATGGGTGACTCGAACGTTACTCATGAAGGGCCTTTCTTTAGGGACTAAATTAATCAAAATTCTTTTCTTTAAGGGTTACATAAGGTCCCACTGACCATGTGCTTTGGAAATAGTAGAAGGGGTTTGAAAATAAAGTTTTATGTGGCTATAATTGTAAATTGTAGCAGTACCAGTAGCACTAAATGTGATCGATCGTACGTACGTTACACGTTAGTAATGGCCAACTACAAAAGCACATAGATATGGGGATGTTAAACGTCAAATCCAACACTATTAATGCACCCAAAATTAATACATCCCACCATATACGTACAACACCAAGTTTCACCGGCCGGCAACATCCCCGGCGACCACTTTAAAATGGTCGTGAAACTCTAACCTAGCAAACGATAGTGTACTCATTAATCACCGTCCTGATATTTTCCGGTGAGTGTGTCAGATTTCCGGCACCGCTTTCAACCTCGCGAGAGGGAGAAGCCGACGGAGTGTAATACAAAGGCGAAGCACAAGGCGTCGAAAACGGCGTCGTATCTTCACCTATGTCGTCAATCGTCATCGCCACCTCCGGCGATTCTCCGCCGACAGCCCGTAAACACTCCTCCAACCGAACGCTCTTCGTCTTATTGTGCCCCTTCTCAACAGATGACAGAGACTTCTCGGACTCCACATCTTCTCTCTCCTCCTCCTTGATGGTAAACAAGACCCTCGATGGTCCGTACATCTCCTGCAACTTCAATATATCAATTACCTCCGGCGGAGGAGCATCCGGCGACGACCCATCTGAGGCGCGGGTAGGAGCTCCATCGGGTTCGATCCGAGACTGGCTTTTCCAGCAGAAGAAGTAGAGGAGCTCTTTGGAAGAGGAAGTTGAGAATGAATCGCCGGGGTATCCCGGGGTGTCGCCGCCGTGGACGGAAAAGTTGTTGCGGCGGAAGACACGGCGGCGCCAGAGGATGTAGAAGAGCTCGGCGACAAGGGCCACGAGTGAGACCGCGAAGACTATAGTCAGAGCTGTCCCGAGCTTGCTTAGACCATTCATGTCTCAGAACAACAAATACTACAATGGCGAACAACAATATTACATTGCCTGTGTTTTCAGAAAGAAATTGGACTTGTGCTGACTGTGGAAGGTCAACCGGTGGATTACTGGGAAGTTGGGGCAGATGAGGGAGATTGGTATTGAATAGTATTTGGTCTTACCCGGTTGCCGGTTTGGAATAACGGATTTCTGGGAAATGTGGGAAGAGGTAGGAGGATGACGTGGACATCCGGACTTACTGACGTGGATTGCCTTTTTTTTTTTTTCTTTTTTTGAAATTTGAATTAATTAGGCGGAAAGGAGTTTATAACTGCGCACATAGATTTTTTTTTTTTTGCGACATTCAAATAGATGTTTTGATGGGGACTAAATAATACTACTATGTTGGGAAGCGCTGATTCTCCTGGGTAGGATATCTTTCGGATTTTTCGACCATGTTACTAATAAATTTTAATTTGTTTTTAATGTTAAAATATAATTTTTTTAACATATAATTATTCATAAAAGTTTAAAATTTATTTGAAAAAATAATATTGAAATACTTCAAAAAAAAAAAAAGGTATTTGTTAGAAATAATGAGAAAAATGTATTTGTTAGATGCTAAGTAAACTTAGGAGAGAAAAAAATCATAATCCTAAATAGTTTAGGAGAGGATATGAAAAACCTATATGGTTTAAGAAATGATATAATAGATAATATATAATTTAACAGCTTCTACAAACTCAATGTGTGTTATATAAAGCTACTTGAATTTGGAGCAAAATTTTGAAAACAATCTGGTTATGTTTCCAGCCCTAGCTGCAATCAGATACAAATAAAGTGCAAAAGATTAGTCCCGTAGACAAAAGCAGCTCGTTCGAATGACGGTAAGATCAAAAGCAACTCATTGGAGCAAAAACTGATTTGAAAATCAGATGGTGCGTGGACTAAAAGTAACTCAACTAAGAGAGCAAATAACTGTCAAAATTAGTCAGAAGCATTGAAAAGTGACTTATTTAAATTAGTGACTTTGACACACAGATGCTAGTGGGAGCCGATGAATTGAACTTAAGTTGGTTTGTCGATTAACGCCTCAGTGGTATCTCTGTTGATTGACTGGTGGTTACTTGTATATATGTCTGTATATAATGAAAACTTGTATATATGTGTATATATATAAGATGTAAACTATTTTTTATAATTGACAGCTGAGGATGAAGTCGATAATGGCATTCCCTACAGTGAGGGCGATAGACTGTGAAGACTACCAGAGACTCGTATGCTCTGATACTATGTTAGAATATGAGAAAAAGAGAGAGAGAGAAAATTATGAATGAATTATATTAATAAATGGTATTGAATAGAATTGTCTTGTATTACGAACAATATATATTTACTATTATATCTTCTCCTAAACCATGTAGGATTTCTCATCTCCTTTCCTAAACCACCTAGGTTAAATTTCTTGTCTTCGAAACTTACTTAGTCTTTAAGACTATGTGCATATAAATAAGGTTTTATGTATTGTTCATAGACAATTCAATTTAATGTCATTCATTAATATAATACAGAGATAATTATATCTCTTTTCTCTTATTCCAACATTGTAACATAGAGTCGTAGGCTCTGATATTATGTTAGAAATAAAGAAAGATTGCACTAACTGAATTGTATTGTATTACCACGTAATCTTAGAGACAAGTAAACTTATAAGACAAGAAATATAGGTGGTTTAGGAAAGAAAATGAGAAATCCTAGATGATTTAGGAGAAGATATAATAGTAAACATATATTCTAACCGTCTCCTAAAATTCAAGGTGGGTTCTATGAAATCAACTTGAGTTTGGAGACAAAATTTTAAATGCAGCTCGTGAAAGTAATCTGGTGATATTACTAGTTGTGGCTACGAATACATACAAAGAAGCTGCAAAAAAACGACTTGATAGACAAAAGCAGCTCGTTGGAGTGACAAAAAGACCAAAAGTTGCTCGATGGAGCTCTTAAAAGATCAAAAGTGGCTCATTGGAGGAAAAATGGCTCAATTAACCAAACAAATAACTATCGAAATTAGTCGATAGCATTGAAAAGTGGCTCATTAAAATTAATGACTTTCACACACAGATGTTAGTGGGAGTCGATAAATTGAACTTGAGTGGGGCTATCATATTTTTTCTTCTTTTATTATCTGCAAATATATATATATATATATATATATATATATATATATATATATAAGGCAAAAGCTATTTTGAAGGTCACTGCCGGGGACTACCAGAGATGGATATATGTACAAGATGAAAGCTATTTTGATGATTGTCCGTCAAAGATGAAACCGATGGTACTACCAAAGATTGGTAAGCTCTTATACTATATTATAAATAATGAGAAAATTTTATTTTGAATTGTTGTTATGAACAATACATAAAGGCCTATTTATAGGCACATAATTTTAGAGGTTAAGTAAACTTATGAGATAAAAAATTATAGTCTTAGATGATTTAGGAGAGGGTCTAAGAAACCTATATGATTTAAGAAATAATATAATAGAAAATATATAATCTAACAAGTATCGACATATATATATTATGTTTTAATATAAAATTTATCGTTGCAAATTAAGTAATATGACTCTTAACTCCTATTTTGTTTGTTAATTATAATATTTTATATAACATAAAATTAATTTTTTATATATATAAAATATATATCGTGTCATATATGTGTTTCATGTCCATGTTTTCTAGCTACTATGACTCCATTTGATTAATCATCTAAAATGTCAAGCCATAGCAGAGTTACTTGTTAACAATTTATTTTTTTATAATATTGTGTTTATTAAGTTAATTATTTGTTGATACATAGATTTTCAAGAACTTGATATGATACAGATTTGTTGTTTTTTTCCTCATCTAAAAATGACTCATTCATTAATATATTATTACTTCGGAGACCTTGACTTATCAAATTTTTATTGATATATATATATATATATATGCATATATTTACAGTTCATCTTACAGGTTGCTCTTACTCTTAGGGTGTATTATTTGTATATAGCGATTAATTCCTAGTTAGTTGACCTTTTTTTTATAAATAAAATGATAATTTCACAAACAACACCTCATACAATAGTGTTGTCTTGTACTGTAGTATGATATAAAGATTAAAATCATGTGATTTTACCGAAAAAGGAACAAAAGTTTGAAATCATGTGACCACTTGTACCTACCAAACCGATAAGAAATAGACCTAGAAACCGTTTAACGTAATAATCTTTGAAGCTGTCCTTGTTGTGAGGTGGATCAATTGACGATAAGGATGATCAGAAAGTCTCTTTCTAAAAAGAAAAAAAAAATGACATGTTGACATGTTCAACAACACTTTCAATTTCAAATTTTAACTTTTATTTTTATTTTTTTTAAATCACAGCAAAAATTGTATTTGATAATACAATTTTTAAAATTTTGACAATTCTTAGACATAATTTGATAGATTCATAACGAAACTTTTAATTTCAGATTTTATTTTTCAGTTCAAGTTTTTATTTCTGATTTTTTTTATAAAATACAATAAATAAAAATTTTGTTTGCTAAATAATATAATATAACACAATAAATTAAAATTTTATAAAAAAACAAGAATAAAAAAAATTAAAAATACAATAAATAAAAAATTGGTTACTCAAAAAATACAAACATAACAAAATAAAATACAATAAATAAGAAAATTATAAATAAAAATAAAATAATATAAATAAAATACAATAAATACGAAATTATAAGTCAATAAGTATAAAAATATTTTATAAAATACAATAAATAAAAAATACATATAAGATATATAAATATAATAACAATAAATAAATATAATATATATATAAGAAAAAAATACAATAAAATAAGAGCTATATATAAATACAATTATATATAATATAAAAATATAATATAATAAATAAAAAATTATAAGTCAATAAGAATAAAAAACTTTTATAAAATACAATAAATAAAAAAAAATAAAAAAAAAAATAATAAATAAATATACAATACATATATAAAGATATATATAAGAAGAAAATATATTAAAATAAGAGTTATATATAAATACAATTATATATAATATAAAAGGAAATAAAACAAATATATATAATAATATATGACAATTACCAAAAACATGCAAATGCTTAAAAATGAATTTTTAATTAAAATAAACTAAAATAAAGTCCTAACAAATATAATTTTGGATGAAAGAATATACATTATCACATTTATGATGGTTAAAATGAGTTGAACCATAAACACAATTTTTAGTCAAAGATACCACTATTAGTTTTTTAAAAATTAATTTTGAATTACTAAACATGTTTTTAAATGTTAGCTTTCAAACTTTCAATAATATATGAAATTACCAGACATATTTTGCTTTTGACACAAAAGACAGCACAACAGGTTTTCAGATTTCATTTTTCATTCAGAAATTATAAAATAAAATCCGACAGCATTACCAAACTACTCCTTTATTAAACATATGTAAACGCCTTTTTTTTCAAAAAAAAAAAATGGCGGTAAGAAAGTTCATTTTTTTTATAAAAAAAAAAAGGTAAAAAAATGTTTCTTTTAGAACTTCCATTTCAAGAAGTTAAATTTTCTCTTTAAATAATTTTTTTGTTTTACTAATTTGTTCGTTGCCGCAACTTCCACCGTCACACTCTCTATTTGAGGCTTGCAATAGTTGTTAAAGATAAGAAATAATGTTTAAAAGGTAATAATTTAAAATTTAAAGTATATTTAAGTGACACACACACACTCTCTCTCTATATATATATATATATTTTCTTCTCACTTGCGAGGGTTTTTTATTGCATAAATATAGAAGATGAATTGAAAAGGCTGCACTCTTAAAATTGGTGGGAATTGGGGGAGTGATGACAAACTTTTAATTGATATGCTCCAAAGAGTAATAATATGATTCAGTATAAATTTCCTGAAGTGATACGGACTAAGGTTGGCCCAGCGAATGTACTTTCACTACTAACGTTGTGGGCTTTGACTGATTCTTCCAAAAAATCTTTAATGGATTTTATATTATCTAGGTCCAATTCAAGGGACTAAAGGCTAATATAACATGGGTTCCGTAAATGCCCAATTGTTGTGTGATTGTTTTGGGCCCAAAACCAGGATAGTATGAGCTGGCCTGTTGGGAAACCTTTCATGCAGACGTAACAAAGTTACATCATACATATCCAACAATTGCTTGCTTTACGTTCAGTGGAAAAGAAGCTGAGGACTCTAGAAATTGCTTGAGGCACTCTACTTTATGTTAATGCTGCTACAAAGGAAAATAACCTAATAGCAAACCCGAATGCGACATCACACTGGACATGAAAATATGACAAATTTCAAAAAAAGAAAATAGGATACAAAAAAATAATATATATATATATATATAAAAAATAAATTTAGGTTTTTTTTTTTACTTCATATAATCATGAATAAAAGGACTAATTTAGAGCTTAGATTTAGATTTTTGTTAATTTTGGATTTGTTTGGTATGTGTTTTTTTTTTTGTTTTTCTGTTTTGTTTTAGTACTGTAGAAAAGAAATGGTATCATTCGTAGTGTTTTGAATAGTGACAAAACGTTTTTCAAAATTTGAGCCAAAATTGAAAACACTATTTTAATGTTTTTATTGTGTTTCTGTTAATATAGAGTAAAAAAAAAATTAAAACACATTTTCATTACCAAATGTGTTTTTTGAATAAAAACGCAAAACAAAAATAAATGCCAAACATGCCATTTGTTTTCTTAAATTTTATATTACTTTTCTAATTAACCCATAATAGATTTTAAATTGCATTAAATTCTATTAAAAAAAATATACAAAATCGTTCCCCTTGTTCTAAGAGTGTATTTGCTGTTTTCTAGCCATGTGATGCAGGAGCATCCGAGTCAGATGATGCTGAGCTGTCAGATGACACGTTGATGGCACTGAAATATCTTGAGTTGGCAGATCAGCGTAAAGATGGCAGGAAACCGTGACCTTGTCACTAATTAGGGTATTTTTGGATGCGATTCGGTATTTTGGCCATAACTTTGGCTACAGGTGTCAGAATCGCCTTTATGACCACAATTCGGAAAGCTTGGTTCGGCGCGCACGTCGTGGGCACCTAGCTAAAGCTGGGTGAGTCTGTTTTCGAGGTCAAAATCCACTGTTTTCCCCTCCGAATCCCTAATTTTAGTTATTTCTTTCCTTTTTTGGTAATATTTATTTTGTTGATTAGGAAGTGATTCTGGGCTTGATTTGGGCCAGAATTCTGGCAACTTTCTTCTTTTATTTCGTATTTTATTTTGGCAAGAATATTAGGTTTTTGCTATTTTTGGTAATGTTGACGAAGCTTAGCTATATAACCCGGCTTGTGGGTTGATTCGAAGGTACTTTTGATTTTGAATAATAATATTGAATACCAGAGACTTTTCTCTGAGTTTTTGGGCAATTCTCGTGCTTTCTTTCTGTTTATTTTCTGTTGCCCTTAGCCTACAGAATAATCACTATTCTGTCCGGCGTCAGTTGGTATCAGAGCTTTCAGCATCTTCCTGGGTGAGGTTTCATCAGTTTTCATGGCTGGTGGTCGTGGTCGTGGTCGTCGTGGGCAGGTTCCGAACGAGGAAGCCCCACACCGTGATCGTAATGTTCAGGATTTGATGATCGAGGATTTACAGAGGCAAGTTGCAGAGTTAACCCAGCGTCTAACGGCGCAGACTATCAGTGACCGTGAGGTGGAAGATCACGAATCTGATTCCAGTTCCGACAACCCGTTTCACAATCGTGCTCGATTCTGGGGGCACCGTGGTCGGGAGGAACGTCATGGAGACCTCGGTTTCAGAGTGGATCTGCCCGAGTTTTCGGGTACGTTACAGGCCGAAGGATTTGTCGATTGGATGAACGAAGTGGAGCGTATCTTTGAATATAAAGAAGTCCCAGATCGTGTCAAGGTGAAACTGGTCGCCATCAAACTCAAAGGCAGAGCCTCTGCATGGTGGGAGCAGTTGAGGCGATCACGAGACAGGCAGGGCAAGGCCAAGATCACTGATTGGCAGAAGATGAAGAAGAAGATGAAGGGTCACTTCCTTCCTTTCGGCTACATTCAAACCCTGTTTCAGCGACTTCAATCGTTGAGGCAAGGATTGAGATCGGTTGATGATTACACAGAGGAGTTCTATCAATTGATAGCCCGGAATGATTTATCTGAGACAGAAGAGCAGACGGTGGCGCGGTATTTGGGAGGATTGCGGCAGCCCCTGCAAGATATCCTCAGCCTTCACTCGCTTTGGACTGTTTCTGAAGCATACCAACGCGCACTTGCTGTGGAAAAGCAGCAGAATCGGAGGCCAGTGATCAGGAGCGATCAAAATAATCGGCCAGTTCGACCTCAAGAACCCCGTCCTGTCCAGCCGACACCACAGGGTAATTCTCACTCGAATATTAGATGTTTCAGATGTGGTGAACAGGGACACAGAGCGAATGAGTGCAGGAAGCCTGCTAGTCAGAAGGGTAAAAATCTCCTGATTGAGGAAGACGTGGTAGACGAAACTGAGGAGACTGGAGAGCCTATGTATGACGATGATGAAGATGAAGATGTGCTGTATGGAGATGGCCGTGAGAATCTGGTCATTCGTAAAAGTCTACTGACTCCCAGGGGCGATTCAGGGAATGATTGGTTGAGAACCAATATTTTTCACACGACTTGTACAGTTGCAGATAAAGTCTGCAAGATGATCATTGACAGTGGCAGTTGTGAGAACGTAGTGTCTGAAGAGGCTGTCCAGAAATTGCAGTTGAAGACAGATCGTCATCCCAACCCGTACAAATTGTCATGGCTGAATAAAGGCAGTGAGGTAAAGGTGGATAGGAGATGCCTAGTGTCTTTCTCGATTGGCAAGAAATATTTTGATAATGCTTGGTGTGATGTTGTGGCTATGGATGCTTGTCATGTACTGTTAGGCAGACCTTGGCAGTATGATCGCAGTGTTACTCATGACGGACGAAAGAACACATATTCCCTTAGCATCAAGGGGAAGAAGATTGTGTTGGCTCCTCGTCGGGAAGGAGCCAGTCCTACCCCGGTAGCCAAAATTACTAACCTGCTTTCTATGTCCAGGTTTTTAACTGAGATTGAGCATAGGGACGTGGTCTATGCTCTGCTGCCTTGTGGGAATAGCGCAACCGACGTGAACGAGAATCCAGACTTACCAACAGAGGTGCAGCAACTGCTAACAGAGTTTTCTGACCTGATGCCAGAGGATCTTCCTCCGGGGCTACCGCCTATGAGGGATATTCAGCATCAGATTGACCTTGTTCCGGGGTCCAGTTTGCCTAATCGACCGGCGTATCGCCTCAGTCCCAAGGAATCTGAGGAGTTGCAGCGGCAAGTAGTAGAGTTGCTGGAGAGGGGCTACATCCGTGAGAGTATGAGCCCATGTGCAGTTCCTGCTCTGTTAGTGCCGAAGAAGGATGGCTCTTGGCGTATGTGTGTTGATAGCCGAGCAATCAACAGGATTACAGTGAAGTACAGGTTTCCAATTCCCCGTCTGGATGATATGTTAGACCAGTTATCCGGTTCCAAGGTCTTCTCAAAAATTGACCTTAAAAGCGGTTACCACCAGATCAGAATAAGGCCTGGGGATGAGTGGAAGACAGCGTTTAAGACGCAACATGGGTTGTATGAGTGGATGGTCATGCCTTTTGGGCTGTCCAATGCGCCCAGCACATTTATGAGGTTTATGCATCAGGTTTTACGGCCTTTTATGGGGAAATTCGTCGTAGTTTACTTCGATGACATCCTCATCTATAGCCCGACATGGATGTCACATTTTGATCACCTCCGTGCTGTCTTTGATATGTTGAGGACAGAGCACCTGTTCGTCAATCAGAAGAAGTGTGCTTTCTTCACTACTTCTGTAACTTTTCTGGGTTTTGTGGTGTCCACTGATGGTGTTCATGCAGATCCGTCGAAGATAGACGCGGTTTTGGAGTGGCCCAAACCGAAAACCTTACACGATGTTCGAAGTTTTCATGGATTGGCATCTTTCTACCGTCGGTTCATCAGAAACTTCAGCACTCTGATTGCTCCAGTCACAGAGTGCCTTAAGGGACGTGATTTCCATTGGTCCGAGGAGGCAGAGGCCAGTTTTCATCTGGTCAAGCAGAAGATGACAGAGGCACCAGTTTTGGCACTTCCCGACTTTGAGAAGGTGTTTGAGGTAAACTGTGATGCATCTGGGGTGGGCATTGGTGGTGTTCTGAGTCAGGAGGGGCGTCCAATAGCTTTTTTCAGTGAGAAGCTATCAGGATCGAAGAACAATTATTCCACCTATGATCTGGAGTTTTATGCCATCATTCAGTCCCTAAAGCATTGGCGTCACTACCTAATACAGAGGGAATTCATTCTCCTCACTGATCATGAGGCTTTGAAATACATCAATGGCCAGCACAAGCTGAGTAGACGGCATGCCAAGTGGGTGGCATACTTGCAAGAGTTCACATTTGCACTGAGGCACCAAGCAGGGAGTCTGAACCGTGTTGCAGATGCACTAAGCCGTCGTACGTTGATCCTCACCACCATGAGCACCAGAGTTGCAGGTTTCGATACATTCTCTGATGTGTATGCTGCAGATCCTTCCTTCGGGAGGATAATTCAGGAGGTAATTGATGGTCAACGCTATGATTATATTTTGCACAATGGTTACCTGTTTCGTGGATTAAAGTTGTGCATCCCAGATTGTTCACTAAGGCAACAGATTATTAGTGAACTTCATAACGAGGGTCATTTTGGGCGAGACAAGACGTTGGGTCTGATCTCTTCTAACTATTATTGGCCCAAGTTGACCAGTGACGTGGCTCATTTTGTGGAGCGTTGTTATGTGTGTCAGCGGTCCAAAGGAGTTCTCACTAATGCGGGCCTGTACACACCTTTACCGGTTCCTGAAGCTCCTTGGCTTGATGTCAGTATGGACTTTGTGTTGGGCTTACCTCGTACCCAACGGGCCGTGGATTCTATTTTGGTTGTGGTCGATCGATTTTCCAAGATGGCCCATTTTGTTGCTTGCAGGAAAACAATGGATGCTGCCCGGGTCGCCCATCTTTACTTCAAGGAGATTGTGCGTTTACATGGTATTCCCCAATCCATTACCTCAGATCGTGATACCAAGTTCATGAGTCAATTTTGGAAGAGTCTATGGGAGAAACTGGGAACGAAGTTGAATTTTAGCAGCGCCTACCATCCTCAGACAGATGGTCAGACAGAGGTGGTGAACCGGAGTTTGGGAAACCTTTTGAGGAGTTTGACAGGAACTAAGCCAAAGCAGTGGGATTTGGCATTACCTCAAGCAGAATTTGCTTATAACAGGTCAAAGAACAGATCAACAGGAATGAGCCCATTTGAGATTGTCTATGGTCAGAACCCATCTGGGGTGCTTGACTTAGTCCCTATTCCGCGCGTGGGTCGTTTCAATCGTAAGGCAGATGAGATGGCAGAACATCTTCGAGGTATCCATGAGCAGGTCAAGCTGGCCATTCACGAGAGTAATGCCAAGTACAAGGTTCAGGCTGACAGCCACCGTCGTCAAGTACTTTTTGACGTTGGTGATTTTGTTTGGGCGGTATTAACTCGTGATCGTTTCCCTGTTGGAGAGTATAACAAGCTAAAGGAGCGAAAGATTGGTCCCTGTGAGATCCTGCAGAAGATCAATGATAACGCCTACAAACTACGTCTCCCCAGTCATTTGAGGACTTCTGACGTCTTTAATGTGAAACATCTGAGTCCTTGTTTTATGGATTCCGATGAGGCTGTTGTAAACTCGAGGACGAGTTCTTTCCAACCCGAGGTGACTGATGCAGGAGCATCCGAGTCAGATGATGCTGAGCTGTCAGATGACACGTTGATGGCACTGAAATATCTTGAGTTGGCAGATCAGCGTAAAGATGGCAGGAAACCGTGACCTTGTCACTAATTAGGGTATTTTTGGATGCGATTCGGTATTTTGGCCATAACTTTGGCTACAGGTGTCAGAATCGCCTTTATGACCACAATTCGGAAAGCTTGGTTCGGCGCGCACGTCGTGGGCACCTAGCTAAAGCTGGGTGAGTCTGTTTTCGAGGTCAAAATCCACTGTTTTCCCCTCCGAATCCCTAATTTTAGTTATTTCTTTCCTTTTTTGGTAATATTTATTTTGTTGATTAGGAAGTGATTCTGGGCTTGATTTGGGCCAGAATTCTGGCAACTTTCTTCTTTTATTTCGTATTTTATTTTGGCAAGAATATTAGGTTTTTGCTATTTTTGGTAATGTTGACGAAGCTTAGCTATATAACCCGGCTTGTGGGTTGATTCGAAGGTACTTTTGATTTTGAATAATAATATTGAATACCAGAGACTTTTCTCTGAGTTTTTGGGCAATTCTCGTGCTTTCTTTCTGTTTATTTTCTGTTGCCCTTAGCCTACAGAATAATCACTATTCTGTCCGGCGTCACCATGTTTGATTAAAAAATAAATACAAGACACTTTTAGTCGTGTTGAAATGTCTAGTATCGTTACGATATCCTTATAAAAAGTGTTCTCTAGAACACAACAAATCTACCGACTTTTGGATGGGATACTCCCACTCCACTTGCACTCAGGGGTTCGTGGTCGGTTAATACTCTGCTAGAAATTATTCCGAATTAATCAGGTATAATTCAAAGATTGAGAACCAAACTTTGATAACTATCACTATACCTATAGAGTTTGATATACATATATATATATATATATATATATATATATATATATATATATAAGGAGAGAGTGTGAATACAATTTTCCACTATAAGTTTTCTCCACCAAGTCATTGTTACGCATGCAAGAATAAGCTTAAAAACCTCTTTTTATATATTTATGTTTCCACAACAATATATAATTGAAGGCACATAATATAATTTAGTATCTTGCACTTGGGAACCCATAATGAAGATAGGCTGGTTAAATATATATATATGTGTGTGTTACTTTATATATTTTTTACGCTAGCTAGCATGATCCATGTGAGACGTGCTGAAAACCTAAATCTCAACTAAAAAATCTATTTCATTTGAATGACCAGAATTTCATGGCCAGAGGATTTCTTAATTTCCAAAATTTCTATCAATAGATTAAAAAGGTAATATAAGTAGTCAAAAGTTGTATTCTATTCTCTTCTATTCATCAACTAGCCTAGTCTTATTCAACGCCTTACTTATTGCATTATAAATGTACGTAGAAAAAATAATTTAATAAAATGTTCGTACTTCAATAATTTGATATGTAATGCTCTTATATAACACGAGAATCTCCAACTCACATATAAAATTTCATCATATATAGTGGGTTGCAAAAAAAATAAAATAAAAGGATCTCAATAAATTCTCGAATATTCTATTATCTTACTCTCAAAACGGATTAAAATGTACAACATGGACCTTTTACAGATCTTGAGCATCTAGATTAAGGTCTACTTCAACTGATTCCTTTTTTATTTAGAATACCTAGGTGTTGAGTATCTATCCAATTAAAGAAAATAAAAAGATTAGTGGTAATTCAATATCTATGTTATTCTATATATATATATATATATATATACTCTCTAAACATGGCGTGGATCCAATTTGATGGGAGTTCTATCCAATCCTCTAAGACAGTCAAATTTTTCCTTGGACAGCAGTTCATTTCAGTCTTTTTTTTATTCAATAGAAATATCATTAATGTTCATTTCCTTATTTAAAAACTATGCAAAGACAAATTTATATTATATTGAATAACTTTTTTTTATAGATAATATCTGTCTGAAATTTACTTAAAATTATTTTTAATTCTTGAAATTATATATTTTTAAAACAATATAAATAGAAAAAAGTAAAAAAAAAATAAATAATTCACTGGTTGTTTATGAATACACCTCATCCGAAAAAAATATGAAACTTTTTGAACTTGTTTTAATATGGTATTTTTATTACAATTAGTTGAATTTAAATAAATTGTTAAATAATTTAAAAAATTGAGGAGAATATGAAGTCTAATAATATTGTACATCTAACATCAAATGAGACATTCCTATTTTTTAGGGAGGTTTTTGACTCTTTTGTGCTAAAAAAAAAAATAATAATAATAATAATAATAATAATTTATTAGTATTATTTTATTTTAATTATTATTTAATTTATGAGAAAGGTAAGTGTAGTGACATGTGTCGCTTCGGTTAACTGTAGTGAAGAGTGGGATTTTGATGTGGAGTGTGTCACTGTCTGCTACTTTTAGCCACCAACCTGGTTGATTGGGTTGCGTTGGATTAGGTTGGCTTACTCTTTCTTTTTTCCATATACGGTCATGTCTACATTACTTTTCCGCCGTTTATCATAAATGCACCAAATCATATACAATTAACCTCACATATATTGCTTATTTTTTCAACGGATAGGATTGCTCCACCGCATCATCAATTACCAAAAAGGTAGCTACGTGAAGACACTGTCGGCAATGTAAGAAGTCGCAATCTAACTGTGTCCCATCGTGCACATGCTTGAAATTAGTCAGAAGATTATTGAATGGACAGTGGACACACACACACACACACACAAACAAAAAGTTCGAGGGAATCATATTTTTCAATATTATTTCTCCAATCACATAAATTTATAATGTAATTTCGGGACTCTCTTTTATTTCTTATAGTCCACTTGCACTCTTCGTTTTTTTTTTTTTTTAAAGCAATTGGTACAGTTACTGTATTTTCATAAGCCAAGTAAAGTACTAATTTTTTATTTTTTTAAAGAAGTAACACTTGAACTAAACTTCATGATAAGAAATAATTTTAAATTGTATTTATTTAAATGTAAAGTTTGGTAACAAAGAAAATTACAAGGAACGTACAACCTTCTTCAATTGTAATTAATTGTAGTGAAAATATGAGATAAGGCCAAAGGGTGATCATCTTCATATATAAATTTTATTATTTTATAATTCTTCTATGTTTTTCGGAAAAATTGAAAACTTTAGCCGCTTTCGAAACAGTAAAATTTCATAAACCAAATCGAAAACAGAAACTGTGACTCGAATTCGAAGCTTGCTTTTTCTATTTATCGAAACCAACTAAGATTGACGTTCCAATCTTAAACTGACGGTGACGGTAGGTGACGCTATCACTTCAGTACAAAGCAAAATTTGCTTTTCGTTTCTCAAAAATCTTGCACATCAATCAATCCTTCTGAAAGCATAAATCAAGCAAAAGCGCAATAATTACTATGTCAGTTAAAACATGTAATCATTCCTCAACAAGTATTTTCATTTTCCAAGGCATAACAGTGGCCTCTCTCATTGTCGGAGGAGTTATTGTCTACCCTAACACACACTTTTACTATCTTGCAATTAATGTTTGTTGAAGGCCATCACGTGACCTAAGTCCCTATTATTTACGGAGTATTTATTTATTGAAAGTTTAGATATGTTCTTTTTTGAATTATACTATAATTATTGCTTTTTTTTTTTAGTAAATTAACTTTGTGACCTAGTGGTAAATTTTAACTTCTAATTTTGAGGAAAAACAAAACGTTGCAGCGTTGCATTACATTTTCATGAGCTAAATAACTGATATTGTTTATTATGAACAAATGTTCAAATCAACGGTCCGGCCTCATAGAATTCTAGCCCAACCTAAGGAGCCTAACTCTAGTTGTAAATTCGGGTTAGGCATGTATTAGATTTGAGTTACTAATAATTGAATGACAACATTATTACTAATACTAATGTAGTTTGGCTTTGGATTTCACTTGTACTGTCCCGTAGCATTGGTTAAGCATCCCTTGGTCTTGAAAGAAACTAATGGCAGAAAGTAAAAGTAAAAGAAGGTAAGAAGTGAAGTAAATAAAAGAAATAAATTCAAATATTATAAAAAATTATAATTTTATAGTTATAAGAAAAGTAGGGCATTGCTAATAATTTATAAAACTTTTTTAAGAAATGAAAAAAAAGGTATATTTGTAGAAGAATTTTATAAAAAAGTTAAGTAGTTATGAAAAATTA
>CM048848.1:70409805-70574805 GCA_026545225.1 Cornus controversa | reverse complement strand
CCTTAATAGGGGCCTTAGTGTGCCAACCAGCCTTCCACCGGAAAACAGACCCTGGAACATCTAATAAGCTCCTATAGAAAGAGCTAACATCATACCTCCCCCGAGAGGAGGGCACCCACACTCGGGAATCAGGCCCACCACCATCCACCTCCTGGTGATACAACAAAACTCCAAGAACCCAATGACGTCCTCCAACTCAGCCCTGAAAATGGCTCAAAAAGCGACCATCCCAAATCGTCCTCTGACTATTAAGCCGATATCAGCCGACGACCAAAGCTTGTCTATCTAGAGAAATCTGAAATAGTTTGAGTATATTGGGCGCATTCTAATAATTTCATATTGCTAGATTTTGTTTCTTTCATATTTTTCATCGTAGCATCTAGATGGTGAGTTTATGGTGCGAGTGTTGATCATCAGTATCATTGTGCTACACGGAGTAATCAATACCAGAGTTCAACTACATGAAGAACACCAACATCAAACGCCACTAATCATGGAGATCCAAGTGTTGAAGTAAAAGCAGATTGCATGAAGAGCTGATCTGTTGACTAAAAGTAGCAAGAACTCGAAGGCAAAGGTTTGTGCAAATCTTAGTCAAGAGGTACCAAGGAGATTTTAGGTTTTTCGCATCTGGTTAACCAAATTGTATTTCTTTCTCGTGGTAGATTTGATCTGCAGCTCCTGTAGTGTTTGCCCTTGGGTTTCGACATAAAAATCTATGTATTCAATTGCTTTATTTTTATGCATTTACATACTTCCAATCATAATGAATGAATTTATTTATATGCTCACTAGTTAGTTAGTTAGTTAGTTAGTTAGTTCTGAAATTCTGTTTTAGTTGTTTAATTTTAAAAAGTTGATAAAGTTAGTAAATCAAGCAATTAAGACCTATTCACCCCCCTCTAAGTCTAGATGATGGCCTTGCAATCACTCTACATCAGAGCCTAAGATTACGGTCCTCAGATTTCTCAATACTGATAATAATATTGATAGGCCACAACTTAATCCTATTCATGTACATTGCAACATACTATTTGAGACCACAAAAAGAGAGAATTCACATTCATCAAATTTTTCTACTTCTAGAATCTTGATGTTTAACACACGTGTAAGAAATTTATATACTATTATTAACTAGGAAGCACAGATGCTTCTAAAAAGTAGCTAATATGTTTTTCTGATACACTTGGACAAATGATCGAAACATACAGAAATGTTCATAATTTGAAGACAAAACCTTTAATTAGGACATACAGCCACCAACATGTAACCGACAAATCTTCAACGTTAGAATATGGCTTTCTTCAGTATGACATAAAAGAATGTAAGAGTGTAAAATGAAATCAAATTAAAGGTTTATATAAAAGTTATTAAAAAAAAAGTTTGAATTAAAGTACTACATAAGAGGTATTATCAAAGAGTAGCATGAGAGGGAGAGAACTTGCCATAAATATGTATATGTACTACGTATGCACACACACGTGCACACAGCTGCATGTCATGTCCTTCTTGTGTTGTCTATGTAAGACGGCTAATTACTGAATATTGTATATCAAAACAACAAAATTTTAGATTTACTTATCAAAAGGTAATGTTTGTTGTATATACCATAAAATTATTTATAAAATTATATATTTCTTTGTTGTCGTGTCCCCTTTTTGTTCATGTCCTACTTATTTAGGATTTCTTAAGTCATCGTGTCTTTATCGGTGCTTCATAAGCTACAATACAGAATTTAACAATTATAGGTTCAATCTTGAAAATATGATAAGCTAGGAGTATAGTTGAGTTCATTTTGATCACCTGAGAATCTTATTACACATTTCCATAATGTTCCCGTGATTTCCAGAGCACTTGTTATATTCCATTAACTTCCATGAATTTACGTGAAATATTTTTACTACTACAAGACAAAAAGTTCACACTGAAATAGAAGTTCAATGAAGTGGAACTTTATGTTATGTTGTGGCCCGAATTTTGTCTCAGCGCGGGTCGGTTGCGACCCAGTTTTGACTGAAAAATTTTATGACCCGCTATTCAGTTGCGGGTTTTGGACCGGGATTAGTACTCTCTTGTAGCCCAATATATAAGGGCATCTAAGGGTTTGGAGTGAGTGAGAGAAAACATTGAAAACGCAGAAAGAGAGTGAGATAGCGAGAGCTAGGGTTTGGGTTAGAACTTGTAATCTCCTGATTTTCGCATAGTGAAATCTTTTGCCGGATTTTCGCCGTGGACGTAGGCACATCGCCGAACCACATAAATTCCTGTGTATTGTGTGTTGTGCTTGTTTCATTTTGTGTCGTATTTCGTGATTGTGCTTGGTTCACGAAAGTTTTTCACAACACTTTATGATCTCGTTTGGAATTGCCTGCACAAGGCTTAACAAAAATTAGAAGCACAATTGACAGGAAATCTACTACACAACCACATGCAAAATTGCAAATTCACTCTATGAAAATGACACCACCATATGCTTATATTAGTTTCTAATCAGAAACCAACATTTAAATATCAATTCTTCTCACAACAGCTTAAACCCAGTAGTTCAACAATCTACAACACATTAGTCGTCAGAACACATTGTTTTCTACAACAGATCTCACATGAGATAGTGCCTAAGTGATATACTACTACTAATCAAAATGGATGTCTGTGCATGAATAAGTTTCCAAATTGATTTAGCAAAAAAGATAAATTACTTACCGAACCATTCCAATCAGCACGATGGACAGTACCGAAAGAACCTGAAAGTACACCATTTTGTTTCAGTATATCTTTCCTACAAGGTAATTGACTGCATTCAAGCATGAGAAAGTTACACTGCATCCCTATACTACAAAACAACTATCGTATTTGCACTCGCAATGTTCTTACAAGTTCCTATCTGGGAAGAAATATTACCCGCTCCAATCCTCTCCTTTAGAACAAGATCACTCCATGGAATGTCAAATTCTTCCACTTCAAGGGTAACTTCTCTACTTGGTTTACTTGGAACCAGTTGAACTCCCTCAATGAACCTCGAATCCCTAACTGTGTCAACCATCGGATCAGACAAGGGCATTGGTGGGATATGCTTTAGAGGGACAGAATCTTTGGCCATGTTTGTCGAGCTTATGATATGATGAGGATCAAGTGATTTGAACTGCTGTGAGTCTCTATCATGAGCAGTTGGCCAGACGACTTTTTGTTGCGAAGGTATACGAGAAATTCCATCGCTGTTGTTTGAATCAGGCACAAGGTTGTTTCTATCCTTGCACTTCCAATCAGACTGCTTAGGATGCATGAAGTCTCCGGCATCTCTATCAATAACAGTACCTGTGACATTTTTCGAATCCTCAAACTCAATTTATACCAAATCTAGGCTGATGCTGTATTAACTGTTTTTTTTGTTCAATTAGGATGACTAACAAAAGTAATATGAAATGTCTAAATTACATCAGAATAACTTGTACAAATCCATAGTACCATCAGTGGATTTCCGGACTGTAAGTGCTTTATAGTTTAATTGTCTACTAGGTGGATCTGCTAAAATGTGAAGATTATAGGATTATCAAGCTTTCAAGAGAAGTTTGTTCCAGTAAGTCAAAGTTTTGGGTACTGAATGCCCATATATTTACAGGTAATTTCTCCTTATGAAAACTAATTAAAATTGAATCTTTAACCTCCAAACAGCAGAAATAAACTAAAAATGCACAGTAATAAATTGAGTTCATTGTCCATACAGAATCAATCCTCTTAGGATGTTTTTGAGGTAGATAATCACATACCTTAACCCCAAGGGGGTGGAACCGTCAGTCTGTACCTAGCCTAACAAGGCTGAGTTCGATTCTCTTCCCTTGAGGCCAGCCTCACTGGGCTCCCTGGACTAAAATTGGCACATGGCATTGGAACCTGCCATGCTTACTCAGAGGAATAGTCACACCCAGAGGGTGGGACCACCCCTTTGTTCAATAAAAAATAATGACGTACCTCATGAGAGACCAATTATTTTCAGCAATTTATGGGCCCCACAAGTCCAAGTCAAAATGCAATAAGTAGACAAAAACCATACCATAAGGTATTGATTCCCTCAGAGAGTATTTAGATTTTCACGTCTTAGGAAAAGAACCCCCAAAAAACTTGACTATTGAATTTGCAACAGACAGATTTATTACAAAATTTACATATAAACTGTCAAAAAATTAAAGAAGTTAAATGCATTGAGCATCTGTAATTGTTAAACTACCATCTAGTTTCTACATTGCAGATCCAGCGTGGCAAGTCTGATCCAATAAAAAAATATATATATGCAGACCAGTGCTTACCCAATTACAGATCTGGTCCAAGGACTCAGACTCAAACCCAACACAGTAGTGTTTATGTGAGCTTAGACCTTACACAATTATGATCAGGCCCAAGCCTCGACCAAACCCAACTGATCAGAGAATCATACAGAGCAAGGAACTGGGCAGTGGTTACCATTGTTATCCTAGTGCCTCCGTCACCTAAGATTCTCGCTTTCTTATTTATGTTGTTTAATATGACATTGGTCCATCTCTAGAATGGACATATTTATGTAAGGGAAAAAAATCCATCTCCTTTGCTAAGTGAAAAATAAAGAGGAAGTTGCCCAGAGAACACATACATATATTTATAAATATACTAAATCAAAATCCAAACCAATATTCCATAATAATTAAAATCGTTTAAACTTTTCATCTTTTGTGTGGATAAATGCCAGTGGGGAATTGATCAAATGGCACATAATAAAGGCAATTCTAAAAGATATAAACAGCTTAGCCATTACATACTATCATGATAAACTGTTTAATAGAGGAGAAAAGAAAAAAAAAAAGACCAAAGATATGAAAACAAGTCGGCATAATATGGACAATAACGTTCAAGAACTAGAGAGAGCAGAAATCACCTGTGGAAGAATCATCAAATACAATATTGAGTGATTGGCAGTCCGAAAAATATTGTTTGGCCAGTGACCTAAAATCAATTGCAGGTTCAACTTGTCTGAACTGTGGGAAGTGCAATGGTGAAGAAATTGAGATTGAAGATGGACCATTTAGCATAGAATCAGGCTCACGTAAGCATCCTGGCTTCCCAATCAAATCAACTAGATACTCCCTGCAATAATACAGATTAAATTTCGAAGCCTTTTTTTTTGGGGGGGGTGGGAAGGGGCACTGGAAAAAAAGAAAAAAAATTTTGCTGCCACAGCAGTCACTGATAAAAATTAATAATAATGTCAATTTCATTAACACAGAATTCATTTTTCAAGCAGAACAAATAGCTATTAAAACAAGACAAATAATGCATGAGGAATTCCCAACTGCCAATCCCCGCCCCCCTAAAATCTCAAGTTTCAAAATAATTCGATAAATAGTTATCTCAAGTAAGAGCAGTATATATTCTCAGATCAGAAACTCCATCTTGATTACCTCAAAACTCCAAAATGCTGACCATGCTATGAAGAGTTATTTGTTCACCCTATATGATTGCTTAACACACCAACAACTAAATCATATAAAAAGACATAAATAATCTCTCGTGGGAATCTATACTACCATGCAAAGCCAACCTCTATTTAAGATGCGATCCCTATTCCTTTTTAAAATGCTAATGCCACATGCCGTAGTGTTAGTAACTTAAGAAAGTCAATTGTGCAGTATCATACACAACTTCAACTATCCACAAGTTTCTGGAAAGAGGAAGATAACCAATGGTAACTCAAGGAAAGGAGAAATAATGAAAGCAAAGGTGCATGTAGATAGTACGTGTCATTCCTCTACTGAGCTATAAAAATAATTCAAAATAGAAATACAGCAACATTCAAAAAGATACTACTTGTGCAAAAACTATCCCAAAAGAAATTGCATTATTTTCACACTTTATCTCCCAAATTAGCCTTTATTGACCAAGGAAATATAGTTTATAGCATTAGTGAATGCTAATTGCCAAAGCCACCATAACACGGTGGATGGGCATCCAACCTTGTATGGGTTTGTGGTTCAGTTATTACCAATTACCAAATAAAAACATAAATAAATGCCATAGCAGTTAACAAGGTATACCTGTCAGGCCCAAACCGAACTAGACAAGAAGAAGCATCATCTCTTGTACAATATTTGCAGCCCTTGGCAATTCGACACGGTAAATCGATTGTGTCAGCTAGCACCTGCAGAAATGGGATCGGAACAAAAATAATAATTTCACACACAGGAAGGACAAAAAAAATGGGTGAAATGAAGGTATTAAATACCTTCTACTTGAATGACTTCACAATTTTACAAAGCAAACTGATTTCACAATATGGTATCTGAAACATACTTTGAATAGCAAAGCACGATGTTTGCAGAGGCCAACAGATAGGTTACCAATTGGAAGCACAACAGATCCCAAACAATTCTTAAGATCATCACTGCATTCCTTCCAGATGGGAACAAAGTCATCTTCTCCAGTGGAAGCTGCACCCCTTGTGATGGCAAGAAAAATTGGTTACAAAACTACGACAGAAACAGATAGTTCTGGGAATCTCGAATACAATTATAGGAACTGTCGGATACTCACCCCATTCTATTGCAGACAAGCTTTGCAAGCTGATCAACAACCTCTTTTGTGGTGATGCAACTAGAGGAGATGCTATGAATCCTGTTTTGTAGTTCCCTTAAGCTAGGATCACTATGACGATCAGTCAAAATCACTTCAATTGAAGAATTCATGCTAGGATCAACAGCCTTTAGTGATTCAATTGAAGGAATACGGCCATTCTCTTGTAGATCAGTGCATATAGTCCATACAAATGGATCCATCCCATGAATTAAGTAAAATCCATCAGGAACTTTGTCGAAGTATGAAAGGCAGCCATTCACCTGTTGCATATTAAAATTTGAAGCATGATATATCAATCCTAAATGCACAGTAATTATGTAATATGATGGATCTTTACAGACATTTGCAAGCACCTAAAAGAAAAGGCACAAGGGTAAGGGTTATTTTCATTGGCCATTTTTTTACGCATCATTTTAGTGATGAGGAAATGCCAAAAAACAAAAGAAATTTGGATTTTGTATATTAGATTTTGTCATTACAAGAAAGCTTGGCAAACAAAAAATAAATTACATTTGTTGAGAAACAAGCCTCCAATCATGTACCACCAAATATTACGATGTGATGATAAGTAAACAAGCACGAAGCAATTTGCAAGAATATACCAAGAATTATACATGGTTCGGCTAAACAAGCCTACGTCCACGGAGAGTCCGATTAAACAAGCCTACGTCCACGGAGAGTCCGATTTCACTATATAGATTGTAACACTACAAGTTAAGGACTGTATCAAAAGTTCACTCAACTCTCAACCCTTAACCCTTATACACCCAATCTCACTCAAAAGGAAATCACAAATTCTAAACAAGAATTATCTCTCTAAGTGTCCTCTCAATCAATGAGAGTATTGTCTCTTCTCTCTCACAAGGATTACAATTCCTTGAAGCCCAAGACTTGCCTAACAAGAACTTTCCTTCCTCGAGACCAAGACTTGCCTACTAAGAAATTACCTAACAAGATACAACTCTATAATGGAAACCTAATTACAATAGGAATTTGAGTCAACCCAACAGCATTCATGAGCATAATGAGGAGGTAGATTTTGCAGTTCTTCCATTCGGTTTTCAGTTCTTGTGAATGGTGCCTTCTCAGGGTAAGTCAGGAAGATCCTCTTTCCTCTCTTTTATTCCCCATTGTTATGGAGGATCTTAGTGGCCTAATGAGGAGAGCAGCGAAGTTGGGCTTTATAAGAGGATTCAGAGTGGGTAGAGATGCCTCCAGTCAGCTGGAGATCTCCCACTTATTGTTTGCTGACGATACCTTAGTTTTCTGTGACGTTGACGAGTCGCAGATGAGATACTTGAGATGTGTGCTCATTTGCTTTCAGACAGTATCTGGATTGAAGATCAATCTAGGAAAGAGTGTGCTTGTCCTGGTGGGGGACTTCGCAAACATCTCTGTTTTCACCGACACTCTTGGTTGTGGCATTGGAACCCAATGATTCAGCAGTTTGAGAGGAAGTTTGCAAGGTGGAAGAAGTAGTATCTTTCAAAAGGAGGGAGGGTCACTTTGATGAAGAGTACTATTTCGAGCCTTCTTACTTATGTTCTTTCCCTCTTTCATATTCCCTTCTCAATGGTTAAGAGGATTGAGAGGCTTCAGCTTAATTTCTTATGGGGTGGTATAGGAGAGGAGTTCAAATATCATCTCGTTCGTTGGGAACAGGTTTGTAGGCTAATTCAAAAGGAAGGTCTGGGAGTCAGGAGATTGGTGCCTTTTAATAAGGCCCTTTTGGGTAAATGGTTGTGGAGATTTGGTAAAAGAAACAAACTATGGAGGAGGGTCATAGCCAGTAAGTTTGGGGAGGATAGGAGAGGGTGGTGTTCTTTGGAGGTGAGGATTGCCGGCGGAGTTGGTGTTTGGAAATTCATTCAAAAGAGGTGGGACAAATTCTCGAAACATATCAGGTTCAAGGTTAGAGATGGTAGGGAGATTCAATTTTGGGAGAATGTGTGGTGTGGGGACCGAGCACTGGCATGCTTGTTTCCTTCCCTCTATCAGATAGCTCGGGATAGACACGCTTTGATCATCGAATGCTATAACATAGGAGTAGCAGTAGGATGACTTGAGATGTGCTATTCGAGAGAGTTGAGATTGATCTAATTGTGTGTTAGGGTATATGAGAAGGGAAGAAGAAGAAGAAGAAGAAGAAAAGAAGGAGAAGAAAAGTCAGTATATTATTATCGTCTATATCTCATACCTAATACAAAACCTTTTATACTCTCTTCAGTAATAGAGAAAAATAGTAAGAAGACAGAAACACCCTTGGTAACCCAAACTCTCTAACACTCCCCCTCAAGCTGGAGCATACAGATTGAACATAGAGAAAAATAGTAAGAAGACAAAAACACCCTTAGTAACCCAAACTCTCTAACAGAGAGGAACTTTCAGGATTGGGAGTTGGCCAATGCTATTGGGTTCATGGAGACGCTTTATCGCTAGGAGGTGGTTGGTGGCAAGTCAAACTCTCTAATTTGGGTGCCTTCCTTTCAAGGTAGGTTCGATGTTCGATCTTTCTATAAGAGCTTTGAGGATTCTCCGAGGTCAGTCTTCCCCTGTTGGCGCACTAAGGCTCCTCCTAAAGTGACTTTCTTTGCCTAGACAGCTATTTTGGGAAAGATCACGATGCTGGACAACTTGAAGAGGAGAAAACGCATCATTGTTAACTGGTGTTGCATGTGCAAAAGGAATGAAGAATCGGTGGATCATCTTTTGTTGCATTGCCCAGTGGCTCGTGATTGTTGGGGGTTGCTCTTAGTGTTGTTCGGAGTCGAGTGGGTTATGCCTCGGTCATCTAGAAGCTTGGAGAGGTTGTATTGTGGATTCCCAAGCCAAGGTTTTTTGGAGGGTGGCACCTTTGTGTGTGTGGTGGTCCCTTTGAAAGGAACGTAATAGGAGATCTTTCGAAGGCGAGGAGACTCCTATTGGATCTTTGAAATTTTCTATTCTTTGTTTTCTTTTTTGTTGGGTTATTGGGAGAAATTGTATATCTTTGGGGGAAACAGTTGATTTTTTCGACAGTCTTAGAGCTTAAAAGCCTTTATGGCCCTTGTGTAGTTCTTTTGGGATGCGCTCCCCATTTGAGCGCCTTTTATACAATATTACTTATCAAAATATATATATGTGGTTTTTGTAAATTTAGAGAGAACCTATGATGGGAACTTAACATATAATATGTTGAATTTCAAAAAAATAAATAAATAAAAAAGAAAAAGAGGAGGAAAGATAAATTTAAATGATATATCAGAAGTGTGTTGGAACTATGACTATATTATAAAGTGACTACATGAGAGAAGCATATTCCCAATTATTGTAGGTTGGTATCAAGGATCATCGTTAAGCCCCTACGAGCTCTTGCAAATGAGTAAGTAATGGAGGTATTACTCGACTCGCTATTACGATATATAGAATAAGAATTCTTCTCTTTACCAATAGATGGAGCTTTCAGACGAATTAGGCTAGTTGAAAGTCAAGGTTGACTTGTAAGAGAGAGAGTGGGGCAGTATCAAGCTCATCACAAATGCTAGGAGGTGATTATGCCAGTGTTGAGGTACATTACATGCCTCCATCGCAGTCTAACTAGTGCGACCCAACTAGTGCACAAAAGCACATCAGGGTGTAGCAACCTTCATCAAGTGAAATTAAAAAAGGGTTAGCCTAGTGCACGAAGCTCCTGCTATTACGGGCTCTAGGGAGGGTCAAATGTAAGGGAAAAAATGAATTACACAGTCAAAAAGGTGCACAACTGAACCTCACTGAAGATGGGTTGCTTGTATCGAGGGCAGATTGGGCAACCAAAGAAGTTCATTAAAACCTCGTAATATTGCATATTATGCCTATGGAGGTGGCAAAGATTTGGTCTGTGAAGAAGATTGATATTGAACACCCTTGGGAAATCCATACGTATACCTGTGAAGAAGGAAGCGGATTTGTCTACAGCCGAACCACACCAAAAATGTGAGTGTAGAGAATGTGAGACATAATGATAAAAAGACCAGGGTTTGTTTATGGAGAGTATAGGTTGCGCAACTGAAGAAATAAGCTTGTTGGAAAAAATTCTCTCGTTGATAAGGCGATTGGAAATCAGAAATTATCAAGGCTGAAGTTCTCAGACTTGTGGTAACAGTTATTCGTCTGTAGATTACACAATGAGATATATTTGCCTCGTCCAATGGTTCAATGTCATGGTACTTAGCTGTGTGATGTTTCATGGAGGTTCAACATATGTCATATTCAGAGAGAACCTTATATATTGTTCTGGCGGAGAATGTCAAGTCAAGCAACAGGAATGACACATAGAATAATATGGAAAATATCGCTTGACATTTGAAAGTCCATATAGTCTACCACCAAAGCACCACATGATATGTCGCCTCATCTACACAAGTAATGTAGGCTTAGGTACCCACAACCCCTATATTTGTCTTATAAACAAGCAAAACATGGTTTAAATGAGACTAACTGATGTATGCTACCTGCTGATGATATTGTCTTAAATGGAAACAAATTCCGTTACAAATCATAAAAAGTATCCAAGATAAGTATATGAATATACAAACTAAAGTTCATACCAAGGGTGGTGACACTAGTGAATTTTCCATAAAAGTAGGATTGCACCAAGGATCAATGCTAAGCCCATATCTATTTGCAATAATCTTAGATGAGATAACAAAAGAATTCCAAAATGAGATTCCATGGTGCATGATGTTTGTCGATGATATCGTGCTCTTAGATATATTTAAAGACCTTTAGCAATAAAACTAGAAATGTGAAAAATGCTTTAGAATCAAAAGGATTGAAAATTAGTCAAACTAAAACTGAGCATATCAAGTGTAAATGTAATAAAGATTCAGACATTGATAATGTAAAGATAACACTTCAAAACCAAAAAATTACTCAAAACAACCACTTTCATTATCTAGGATTGATAATACAAAAGGATGGAGAGATAGATAGTGTTATAACTAGTAGAATTGGAGCCGGTTGGACAAAATGTAGATAAGTTAGTGGGATTTATGTGATAAAAGAATAACACATAGGCTAAAAAGAATATTTTACAGGACTTTTATTAGACCAACTAGCAATAAAACTAGAAATGTGAAAAATGCTTTAGAATCTAAAAGATTGAGAATTAGTCAAACTAAAACCGAGTATATCAAGTGTAAATTTAATAAAGATTCGGACATTGATAATGTAAAGATAATACTTCAAAACCAAAAAATTACTCAAAACAACCACTTTCGTTATCTAGGATCGATAATACAAAAGGATGGAGAGATAGATAGCAATATAACTAGTAAAATTGGAGCCGGTTGGACAAAATGGAGACAAGTTAGTGGAATTTATGTGATAAGAGAATAACACAGGCTAAAAAAAATATTTTACAAGACTTTTATTAGACCAACTATATTGTATGGAGCGAAATTTTGGGCCCTAAAAAAGAAACAAGATCAATGCTTTCATGTAGCGGAAATGAGAATGCTAAGATGAATGAGTGGAATGGCTAGAAGAGATAGGGTCACTAATAAAAGTGTGAGACAAAAATTAGGTGTAACACCCATTGGTGAGAAAATTAGAGATAGTAAAATTAAATGGTTTGGACACATATATTGGAGACCTTGAGATGTGTTGGCCAAATGAGGAAGATTAGTTGTAATAAAAGGTAAGAGACAAAGAGGATGACCAAAAATAACATGGGTAAGATTATCAAAAATGTCTTTAAAAAGTTACATATAGCAGTCAAATGGCATGTAATAGAAAAGATTGGAGAGAGATTTCGTGTAGCCGACCCCAATCATATGGGATTAAGGCAAGGATGATTATGATTATACTAAATTAAATATTTGTAGAGAAACTCTATAATGAAGGAAGTTTATAAAAGATAAGGAATAGAAAAATGCAAGGGAGATCAAAGGTAAAGAGAGTAGTAAATAGTGAACAACTTTGCTACCTGGTCTCAATTATTTATAAGAAGCAAAGATTGCAGATGATATTACTTTGAGAATTTAAGCTAGATAGGTTAAGTGGAAGAGTGCATCTAACGTATGACATGATATCTACTTATGAACCATTCATGCTTTACGAGACAAAATGTTGGACAATTAAGAAGTAAGAACCATTATCATCAAATGAACATGATCAGAATGTGAATGTTAAGATAGTTGCACAGTAAGGAATAATAAAATTCAAAATCAATACATCAGTGAAACACTGGAAGTGTCGATATTAAAAATAAAACGAGAGGAGAAAAAATTTTAGTGGTATGACTATTCATGCAACAAAAACCAATAACTACAAAGTGAGATAGTGACATGGTACACATGCAACATGATGTTTGAGTAACAAAAAGAACAAACTTAACATTACTTGAAATAATAACAAAAAGACACAGTGTATGTAGTCTAATAGAAGTTATAACCCGACATATAGTCTAATGACCAAACAGCCCGAATAGTTGGGAAGTTTTTCTGGGTTGAGTTGAGTAAGGAAAGTTATCAATCTTTAGACATCAAACAATACATTTTCTCCTCTTAGATTGCTAAACAAATTAATGGAATGAAATAGTAAATTAGTGCAATAAGTTCCTATGACATTTAAGTAGAATGAAATGAAAATACACCAATTATTATACTAGCAATTATAGCAAATTTGACAAGGATTCGGACCAAGATATCTTGTTTTAAATTCATACCCACAATCCTTCACAACCGCAACTGAACATAACCCATCCATAAAACTGTGTTCACTCTCACATCTGAAATATTTGCAAATTCATTCTACTGGAAACTATTGAGAGTACCATCTTTTTCATTTCTTTTTCTTCATTGAATAAATTCATGGCTAACCAAATGTTCTGCATTAATAAATAAAATGTTTAGAAAGAAATACTTTTTCAATTTGTGTACTTGTAATTTTCAAAGAAAAACACAAAACTCAACTCAACAGAACCTTTTCACCGCAAAACAGGCATCTCTATAGAAATTAAAGGCAAAAAGTCCTCCAATATGGTTTCAATTAAACGAGTAACAGTAGGCAGTGAAAATAGAGCACGATAAAGCCTACCCAAAATCGATGTGACATGGCCTCTGCTGAAGCAGACAGGGGTAATGATCTTGATGCGGATTCGTCCGGTACCGGATCCAAAAAATTGGGATCGTCAGCACAGGTAGCTTGCGAAGAAAGCCGAAGAGCCAAAGCCAGCTGCAATTGGTAACTCTCCTCCGTCTGCTGCACCCAACTCTTGGACGACGATGACCCTCCGTCGCCGCCGCCGCCGCCGCCGCCACTCGCTTCCACCGACTTCAACCTCAATTCCCCTCCGCCACCGCCACTGCCACCTCCAAACTTGAACACATCATCATGCAAGTGACCGAACCCGTCAGGATCGCTGGCCGCCATCGACAACGACGGCACGTAGTAGTCCCCCGAAAGCGAGCTCCCGCCGAAGCTACTCCCGCTTGACTGCCTCTGCAGCCCGATCGACGCCGACCCGATCCGACTCTGCTGCTGAATCATCCGATGATCCGTTAGGTCCCAGTCAAAGGCTCTATCGTTCTTTCCCTTGTTCTTGTCGCCGGACAGAGACTCGTAGTACGGAGGCACGCCGCCGGATACGCCGGAGAACTTCGGCTGCTGCTGCTGGTCGTCTGGAATCTGACTCAGCAGAGTATAATTCGATCGCCTACCAGGCAATTCCATTGAGAAGCTCCAGGGAAAATAAGTTGAATTCACAAATTCCGAAACACAGCCATTGTCATATGTCGGTTCGATTCGTTTGAACGGTCCGGTGAGCTACTCTCTCTCTCTCTCTATATATATATATATGTATGTATATTTCTTTCTTCCTAGATTTTCTCTTTCTGGAGCACCTTCCTCTTCTCTTGTCGGGGAGAGAGAACGGAGGAGAAGAAGGCCGTTTTTGTTTTTGTTTGGTGGCATAATCGTAATTTGATGCGAGTTTTGTTGATTTAATTAATAAATTCCACTTTTATTTATTTAAAATTAAATCTTTTAGGTGCTACCGGTCGGGGATTTGCATTTTCCCCTATTTGGGCCAGAGGCCGTGATCTTTGGGCTAGAGGCGGTGATCTCTGAACCTCTGAATCCATCGGAAGGTCTTGTGGACCCCACCAGTTGTGGTGGGCAAGGCCCACAGGTCATTTTTATATCAACCTTTTTATTTTATTTTATTGTGTTAGTTGTATTTTTGCAATTCCCACTCAATAACGTACGTGTAACGGAATTATGTATATGCGTAACAAAATCAGTCAACGCAGTCATCAATTTTTTTAAACTTGTAAGGTCTGAAATACACTGATACATTATTTTTTAGAACGTAATTTAATAAAGATGAATTCGTAAGGTCTAAAATACACTGATACGTCATTTTTTACAACATAATTTAATAAAGATGAGATGTTAGTAAATTTTATTAAATTTTTAGATATCATTTAGTACAAATAATGACTTATTAATGAATCATAAGTCATGTCGTTATTAAAATGGATTAGTATTATTTTGAATGACTAATTAGCACTTGACTTACTTATAAATTTTAAGTCTATCATCGAAATTAATAAGTCTTAATAAATATACTTTTTACTAAATTTAAAAAAATAAAATTTTAATTATAAAATATATTAAAAAAATCATACCATATATAATATGTGAGAATTGAAAAAAAAAATACAATATTAGTCAAAAGTATCAAAAAATATATATATATGAATCACAACACGTGTAACATATATATCTCACAAAAAGTTACAATTTATGAGTGAAAATTAATATATATATATATATATATACTCTCGAAAGTGTGTTTATATGGAATGAGACACATAACAAGTGGGAATTAAAATTAAAAAAAAATTAAAAATTTACTAAAATTTAAAGGTGTAAATACAGTGCGTTGAACACATATATAAAACAAGGTGATTACATGCACATTCAGACACGCACGTTCAATTCAAGGTGGATTGCATACACATTACAGATGAACTAATATGGGTTTGACAGCCTTGTAGCCTTATACATGTCCCCCACGTGGAGACTTTTGAAGTATAACTGAGCAAGGGCCAAGGAGTAACTTTAAATACTTGAAAAGAAAAATCTTGGCAGCGAGTAGCTTTAAAAGCACTACAACTGAGAGGAGCACGCACATTGACTGAAGACTGAGAATTTTCTGCCAAGAAGACTTGGTATAGGATAGTGAACGGATTGGTTCGTCGCGAATTGGCTAGTTGGCTGAACCATGGCCAGAAGCGAGTTCAGACAACGAAGAAGGGGTACAATTACTGAATGAATACGAGATATAGTTAAAACGTAACATGAAATGGAAGAAGGGGATATGATATATTATATACACTTGACATGAAATGGAAGAACAACTCACAAGTAAGGGTTTTTTTGAAACTTTGGGTGGTTAAACGTGTGGACTTAATAATATTTATTTTGATTAGAATTTAAAAATAACTCAAAATTGTATATTCTTTATTATTTCATTTGTTTAACTAAAATTCAATTATTATTAAAAAATTTAAACAAGAGTGTCAGACTTAGATTTATACCTATGATATTATAAATCATTTTATTTTAATTTTATGTTACGTAAACAACATATAGTTTTAAAAATATAAAAATTATAAAACAAAGAGTGTCAAAGTTAAGTTTATACCTATGATACTATGAATCATCTAATTTTAATTTTATGTTACGTAAACAACGTATCGTCTTAAAAATCAAAAAATTATAAAATTTCCTTATATTTCGGGTTTATCAATTTGCTCGGGTTACCAAAACTTTTATTCAATTTCACCTAAAATAAATTCGAACTCTAAAATTTAAAATCAATCTCAAGTATCTTGTTCACACCCGTAAAATCTTTAAGCAGAAATCGGGTTACTCAGGTTAGGCCCACCCAAATCCCACCCCTAGTGAAAATCTGGTCCAATTCATGAAAATATTGTATTGAATCGGATTAACTTTACAGATTGGACTTTTCTAAATAATCCAATTTTTTTTTTAAATCATGGCCCAATAGATTAATTATCATTTTATTAACATTAGTTCATATATTTAAAAAATAAAATAAAACCGTAAAATCTTTAAGCAGAAATCGGGTTACTCAGGTTAGGCCCACCCAAATCCCACCCCTAGTGAAAATCTGGTCCAATTCATGAAAATATTGTATTGAATCGGATTAACTTTACAGATTGGACTTTTCTAAATAATCCAATTTTTTTTTTAAATCATGGCCCAATAGATTAATTATCATTTTATTAACATTAGTTCATATATTTAAAAAATAAAATAAAAAAATCATTGTAACCAATTTAATTGGACTATCACTGGAATATAGTATTTGGTACTCCCGTATAATATAAATTGCTTAAATGAGAACTTAAACTCGAGATTTCAAAATAATAACTCCAAATTTTGTCATCTAAGCAACCTAATAAATCTTCACTTGAATGTTTAGTTTGTTCAACTAAAATGTAAATTTTGTTTTGAAAATGAAAAGTACGAAATTTTATTGGACAACTTAAGTTAATATAGCAATTGATTCCATTTATATAACACAGTTTGTGAGGAACTATTTGTCAAGTAACCTTAAAAAACTAAATTCATAATAGTCATTAACGAATAAAAACCCATCAACACACTCCTACAAATAAATAAATAAAATAGTGAATAAAATTCCTAGTCCGCCAATATTATATAAAAGACGAGTAAATAATGGTTATTCGAACTTGTTTGCTCCATTCACATGCTTAGTGATAGCAAGATGATCATCCCGTCGGGTCCCTGCTTCTTCGTTTGGAATGGTTTTAGAAATATCTAATAGGTTTTCGATATATTTTTAATACTATATTTTTATGTTACAAAATTATCATGCTATATCTGTACTTTATTAAAATATATTAGAATATACTAATTTAAATTTTTTTACTGAATAAAGGCAGAAACAATGATGATAATGAAAATGGATCATTTGAGTGAGTAACGGATTTGATCTTGTGGGTTTGGCATAACTTGTAACATACTTTTAAAATTTAATTATAAAGCAATTAATCAATGATGGGTGGATATAGAAATGAATGAAGTGAAATATAGTAGAAAAAACAAAATTGATTAGCCACGGTGAAAAATAGAAATTTAGAAAGTAAAAGGATTTAAAAGGAAATAAAAATTTATGAGCTTGTGGGAAAAATGTAAATTATGAGAAATAAAAGGGTTACAAAAAAATGTGTTTTTAAATTAAAGAAGACACAAGACACTTGTAGTACGAGTAAGTATTTATTGTGATGTGTGGTGGTGCATGTAAGAGCATCTCCAACCCATTCTTCAAATTTATTTGAGATATGATATGGCAAATTGACATGCTATTTTGGTATACTTCACTTGATACGTCAAATTTATTGAAATTATAAACTATATTTAAAAATAATAATAGAAACCCACAAATTAAAATAATGAAAATTTTCATTTGGTATATCACTTTTTTATATGTCAAATTTGACATATTTGATGGTATGTCAAATACCAAGTAGACATTTGAGATATCAGTTAGAGGAATTTTTGATGTCAAAAGTATTAGTTGCAAATATCACGCATGATTTGACATATCTGTTGTAGATGCTCTAAGAAAAACATTGACTAAGGTCCTGTTTGAATTGGCCTTTGAAAAGCGGTTTTCAATTTTTCAAGTTCAAAAGCCGTTTTGGAGAGTATTTGGATTGATAAGGCTGAATAATTTCGAAGTCCAAAAAGAGTGTTCAGAGAAAACTGGTGAGTATCAGTTTCCTCATTTAGCTTCTACTTCTCTTTTTTTTGTACGTAAAAACTGAAACAAAATTTCTGCCAAACAGGGCTTAAGTCTCTAAGATAGTATGTGTATAATATCTATATAATATAGAAGTTTGGTATAATAAAAACAAAATAGGCAATTTAACGATCAAAAATAGTTAAAAAATTAATCATGTAGTCTAAAATATTTTTTGTTATCTACGGTCTGAAATCACTTTATTTAACTGTCACGATTGTAAATGCATAATAGCGTCATCCACACGGACATACACTTAGTATGTGTGTATATTGAAATTGAGAAAGAATAATAAGAAAGAGTCATGACCAGTGAATAAAGAAAAAAGATAGAGAATGAGAGAGTTGGAGAAAAAACGAAAAAGCTCAAGTAGGTTTCTCAACTTTTGAAAATGTTGTTTTTAATTATTAAAATTAAAATTATTTCAGGAATTTTTCTTCATACGAGAAATGTGAATTTAAGTTGTCAAACTACTTTGTTGAGCATGAAATTAGTAGAAGGTTTTTTAGATTTTTTAAATGAATTATTTTGCTATACTTGTTATTTGTAATTGAAATTTTGAGATATCAAAGTACACCTGTTGAGGAGTTTACAGGTTTTTATTTGACTCAAAATTGTTGAGTTTATGGTGGATTTTTCAAGTTGAATGTATTTTGTTGTTAAAACTGTTTTAAGAGGACAATTCTTCTTGCTATTTTTTTGAAAAAAATGACTCAAACAGTAAGGGTATTTATTAAAGGAATTTGATAGTGTCAAAATATAGTCTTTAAGCTTTCAATTGGTTATGGTTTCATGCAAATTGAGTTAGAATTATGTTCTTGGTGAATCGTAAAAGAAAACTAGTTTTTGCTAGAAATTTGTATAAGTTTTGGATAATTCTACTAAAAAATATGGAATATTTGATTTTCATTAAATTTTCGAACATGGGTTGTTTCTGTTTAGAATAACAAATTGTATGTGTGTATTGAATACTGATTTCGGCACTTGAAATTTTATTTTGTCTATAAAAAGTGTGTGTTTCCGGTATTAAATGGGTAGAGTAAGAGTTTCCCTCAAGTTTAAAGACCCTAAACCACTCAGTTTAACTAGGAGGAGTTCAAAGTCCCTGGCTGTAAGCCCCTAAGGCTTCGTTTGAATTGATAGAATTGGAAGAAAAAAAACGAGAGGAATAATGATCTTCATGTTAAGTTTACCATTGAGGAAAGAAAAATAAAGGACACGGATAAATTTGGATGAATAACTTAACCATCAAAATCTCTTATATGCTATTTTTCCCAAAGTGAATATTTGGAGATAAAAGAAAACACTTAAGTGAAACTTTCGTAATACTAAAAAATAATAATGCTATCATTTTCATTATTTTTTTTCATAATTTATTAAAATATGAATACAGATTATTATTATTATTATTATGCGCGGGGTTCAGAGAAAAGGTTCCTAAAGATGCATGGGTACACATCATTTTATCGGTTATTGTATTGGTTATGTCCTTGATAAATTATTTGATTACTTATTTTATGAATTGATTTTATAACTTGTGACAGGTTGAACTAGGAAATGCGATTTGGATAATGTGCTAATTGAAATGAAGTTATTTACTTGATTGTATTTTATTGGTTAAAAGAAGTTCATATTTTTACATTTGCTAGAAGAGGTTCAATTTTTTTTGTTCACAAGGAAGAAGTTAATTTTTCCTACACTATGAAGGAAAATATTTGTATTTTATCAAATCTTGGAAACCTACTAGTTTAGCTGAGCTCACTTTTTTTGCAAAATACTCTCACATACGAGACAAGGTGTTGATATGAAATGTTTTGGGAACTTATCTTGTATTTGGACTAGTTAGAAAATTGAATTGTGTAACCACTTATGTATATGAACATCTAATAATACTAAAACGTTAAGACTCTGAAAATCAAAAGAGTTTTGAATATTTTATTGACATTGTTGAATCAATTCAAGTTTGATGTTACTATATTCTGACTTGGTGATATAAGGAAATAACTTGTAATGTGAAAAAAATTAACATATTATCAGGTTTGTCTTAAGAATGTATATTATCATGAGAACCAAAAAAATATATATTATTATTCATCACTCGTAGTGTGATTAATGTTACAATTTAATGCTAATGGTGCGTGTGAATTATGAACATTAAATGTGTCTTGAAAAAATTAGTTCATTTTTGTGGTAATTTTAATTATAGTTTGGGTGCCATATAGAGAAAAACATGCATAAAAGAATTACCAGAGAAAAATAAAATTGTTCTTTCTATACTGAATATATTTAAATTGACCGAATTGGTGACTCCTTTATTATTTAAATTAATACATTTGGAGTCTTGATTTTATATATTTTATTTCTTTGTGTCTTTTAGTTTGTGAATATTTGTTTTTTTTTTCTAGTTGCGAGAATCAGACGTACAATTTTTTGCTCACACGGTGCTGGAACTCTTTTCCTATTTTCAAAGATGTCAAACATTGGACTACAAATCCTTTAATTTTTAGTTTGTGAATATTTAAACATACTACTTAACAACACATGCAATGCATGCAATTAAAATTCTTATTAAAATTATGAGAAATTAGTTTATAACTAGCAAAGACCATGTAGCTATCCATATTCAGCAAATACGAATGTTATGGTACGAGTACCGACACTTAAGGGTGCACGAGAAACTCGTGGAACTGGAAAGAATCGTACTTAAACCGAATCAAACCGTTCACTACGATTTCGGTTTCAAAATTTAGAAACCATTCATTACGGTTCAAGTTCCAAGTCAAGGAACCGGAACCATTAGAAAAAAATATAATATATAATATATAAATGAATAATAATAACTTCTAAGTTCTAGTGTTTTATATAAATATATATATACATATATAAAGTACAATATATAATATATAAATAAATACTAATACATTCTAAATTATAGTGTTCTATTTATATATAAAATATATAATATATAGATAAATGTTAATAGCTTCTGAGTTTTAATGTTATATATATTTATATAATATAAGATATATAAATAAATACTAATAACTTCTAATATATTGTTATAACTAATGGTGCACAAGTATGAGTGTGTGTATCTTACCAATATTAAAAATAAAAATAAGTTGACAAAGAATCGTTGGGGAATTGAAATCGGAACCGAACCGAACCGAACTCAGTGGTTTCAGTTTCGGTTCCAAAATTAAGGAACCGTTGGAAACGGTTCTAGTTTCACCAAGAACTGTAAAAAACTGAATCATGTGCACTCCTACCAACAGTAGCATATCGGAGTACAGCTGTCACATAAGCCAAGCCAATGGCGTAGGGCATAATCCAACACTATATAGATGAATTAAAAAATAATGGGTGAAGTGCATAAAATATCCTCGTTATATATAAAATGTGCAAAAATATCCTATGATATTCAACTAATCCCTTACAGTTTCAAAATTATTCAAATGAGACAAATAGTTAAAATTTTCGATATTGAAAATAAGAAATGCAAAAATACCCTTATGGTATGAAAAAAAACATGGCTCTCTCCCTCTCGTCGTTCAACAACTCTCTCTTTCCTCTTTCTTTATCTCTCTCTCAACAATTTTGTTGTTGTCTTGCTATTTATTTCTTCATTAATCATAGTAAATTAGGGCATTTGTTGTGGATTGATGGATGCATGCATTTATGTTGTTGAAGTAATGTGTGATTTGGGTGGATTAACGATAGTTTGAAGTTGAATTTGGTGGGGGCAACACAATACAAGGGTGTGTGTAATAGTGTGTGTGTGTGTATATAACAGTGTATGCATATGTGTGTGTGCGTGTGTGATGATATAACAACGAGTGTAACAATGCCCGTGTATATATATATAACAAGATGGTGTTTATGTGTGTGTGTGTATGATGATATATAATAGTGTGTGTGTGTATATATATATATGAAATTATTTGTATGCTTTGGGTTCTCTCACTTCGATTATTTCTCTCTCATCCAATTTTTTTTATATCAGTATGTGTATGTATATAAACACATATATACATAAATACATATATATATATATATATGGAATTATTTTGGTTGGTTTAATTCATAGAATTTTTATTTTATATGGAATTATATGTATCTTAAGTTTCAAAAAGAGATTTAGTTTCCTTAATAGTCTCTTTAGAAGGTTATATGTTTAGTAAATTTAGTTTTCCAATTACTTTTATGGTTATGGTTATGGTTATGGCAGACAAGAGAGAGCCAAACAAAATCTTAACTGGAGGGATAATTTCAAAATTTTAAAAGAAATTCAAGTCAAACATGTCGGTCAACAATCGTATTTGAAAGAAATCTAGCCGAAGGGGGGTATTTGCACATTAGAAACAATTAGTGGGGGGTGATATGAGCATTGTTGCTTTTGGCAACGCAGCTGACGTGACAATTTCCCGTTGCCATCAATGTAGCCGAATTTTATCGTCAAGCCTGATGGCAAGATCGATATCATTGATTTGTTTTTCACCACTGAACCAACACCATCGTTGGACCACCGATCTTCACCACTAAATCGGCCCATTCGAAGCTACAAATTCATCCCGTCATCGCTAGTCCACTAGTGTGTGGGTTAATTGTATTGTTGCAAAATTTGGATTCCAAATTTGAGTAAAAATTGTGTATTATCAGTGTATGAATATATATATATATATATATATGTGTGTGTGTGTGTGTGTATTATATATATGTGAACAATACTTGGTTGTCTAAATAGGTATTTTAGTGTTTATTAGAACATTTAGAATGATTTGTTGGGTTGACTCAAATTTCTATTGTGATTAAGTTTCTATTATATAGTTGTATCTTATTAGGTAATTTATTAGTAAACATGTCTTGGTCTTGAGAAGGAAAGTTCTTGTTAGCCAAGTCTATGGCTTTAAGGAATTGAAATCATTGTCCACCAAAGAATTGGGTTTTGAGCTCTATAGTTATAGGTTGAGACGAGCGAGAAGAGAAGAGACAATACTCTCATTGTTTTTTAAAGTGCACTTAGAGAGAAAATTATTGTTTATAATTTGTGATTTTCGTTTAAGCGAGATTAGGTGTATAGGGGTTAAGGGTTGAAAGTTGAGCGTACTCTTGATACAATTTTTCTACTTGTCTTATTACAATTTATATATTGAAATCGGGTTCTCCGTGGATGTAAGTTTGTTTAGCTGAACCACGTATAATTCTTAGCGTGTTCTTGTAAATTTTTCCGTGCTTATTTACTTATCATCACATCGTAATATTTCATGGTACATGATTGGGGGGCTTGTTTCTCTAAAAAATTGGTATCAGGGTTTCAAGATACACACAAGGTGTTTGATAAAAGTCATGTTTAGATTTTTCTTCATGATACGGGTATTGTCCGTCTTAGGCACTTGTGACAATCATGACCAGTAATATTGCCACAGAGTACAAGGTGGGAAAGTTTAATGGTATGGGTAGCTTCACCCTATGGCAAATGAGGGTGAATGATATCCTAGTTCAACAAGGCTTAGCGCGGGCATTGAAATAGAAAGATGAAAGCCATAAAAAATGTCAGGCGATGATTGACATGATATAGAGTTAAGGCGTGTAAGCATTATTCGACTATGTGTCAGGGATAACGTCATTAACAATGTTAATGGAGAGGATTCGGCGCCAAAATTGTGGGAGAAACTAGAGAAGCTCTATCTAGGGAAAAGTCTCACAACTAAACTTAATATAAAGCAGCATTTGTATAAGCGAAAGATAAAGGAAGACGGAAACCTCTTGAAACACATGAATGAATTTCATGGAATTATTGATCAACTTGAAAAAGTCGATATAAGACAAAGCCCTATTACTTCTTACTTCACTTCCATATTCATATAAGAACATAGTGATTACCGTATTGTATGGCAAGGATACACTGAAGATAAAGGAAGTTGAGTCGACTCTCTTGTCCAACAACAAAAGGAAATCTCCCATTAATGAGAGTTCAAATTCAGTTATGGTTGTTCGTTGGCAGAATAGGGGAAGACAGACTAACCTGGGATATAATGATAACAGTAAGTCTAAATCAATGGGTGGAGAAAAGGGTAAGCAGTGCCACAAATGTCATGAGTGGGGCCACATTAAGAAGAACTGTCCATTTGCAAAGCGGAAGGATGATGGTGGCTCTGAGAATAGACTTACCATATATACTTGTGATAATAACTTTGGGGACGTTATCACAATTTCTAAATGCGACACTTTTATTCGACATGGGTGCTTTTTAGATTCAAGTTAATCGAACCATATTTGTTCCATGAAATAATGTTTTGATTCATTTAAAAAAATTGATTGTAGTTCTTTTATATTGCCTAATGGTGACAAGTGTGCCGTTGAGGGTGTGTGAACGGTGAAGTTCAAAATATTTGATGGGGTGGAATGCACTTTGGGGGATGTTTCTTACGTACCCAAGTTGCGGTGTAATCTAATTTCCTTGAGCCAGTTAGACTTTATGGGTAGCAAGTGCTCCATTGCAGGGGAAGTCACAAATATCACCAAGGGCTGCATAGTACTAATGCGAGGATAACAGAGTGGAGGTTTGTACCATCTGGTGGGGAGTGCTAATAGCACCCCGAACTTCGATTCTGGATAGAAAACGAGGTGCACATGGTAACAAGATCTTGAGACGTGTTTTGTTTGATTTATCGAAGACACGGGTTGCACGTTTTCGGATAAACGAGGGTGAGATGAAAGTTTATGCTTTGAGAAGGGTTGCATTGAAGCCTCCTTATGAAGTCACTTAATAGTGTTGACATGATACAGCTGCATGAATACACTAGTCGTGTGGATCAAGGGGAGTATTGTTTCATACTTGGATTTGCAGACGGGAGTCTCGTGTATTGAAGGCTTGTCAAAAATTTTGCCAAGGGGGAGATTTGTTGGGTTGGATCAAATTCCTATTTTGATTAGATTTCTATTATAGAATTGTGTCTTATTAGGTAATTTCTTAGTAGACGTGTTTTGATCTCAAGGAAAGAAAGTCTTTGTTAGGCAAGTATATGGCTCTAAGAAATTGTAATTCATGTCCACTAAGGAATTGGGTTTTGGGCTTTATAAATAGTTATCTGTGTTGTAGGTTGAGACGAATGAGAAGAGAAAAGACAATACTCTCATTGTTTTAAGAGGACACTTAGAGAAATAATTATTGTTTAGAATTTGTGATTTTCTTTTGAGTGAGATTGAGTGTATAAGGATTAAGGGTTAAAAGTTGAGCGTACTCTTGATACAAGCGTTCTACTTGTATTGTGACAATCTATATAGTGAAATCGGGCTCTCCGTGGACGTAAGATTGTTTAGTCGAACCACATATAATTCTTGGTGTGTTATTGTAAATTTTTTCGTACTTGTTTACTTATCGTCACATCGTAATATTTCGTGGTACGTGATTGGGGGCTTGTTTCTCTATATGATTGATTGAGCTTAATTGAAATTTTTTTTGTTGAAATTGATGAAAAACCCATCAGTAAAAAATGAAAGCCTAAAAGTTTACTCGAGATGGGTCACTAATATATAACATGATTTTTTTTAGATTTTTGATTCTATATATAGCTTGAAAGACGAGGAATAGACTGATATAATATTTGGGTTGAATTGTTGGAGGTTAGGGGTAGATTTAATGGCTAAAAGTTGGTTGAGAAAAAGGATCGCAAATAGGGCATTTTGGGTATACTCGAACGTGAATGAGAGAAAGAATAAGTCAAGGGTACTTTCGTAATCATGTATTACTTAATCAGATCAAATATGTCATTTCATGCATGAGAAGGGCAAAAAGGATATTTTTTTATACTTTTATACTATTGACATCAACAGATTCCATTTGTCAGCTGACGTCGCAATAACGAATGAGAAATCGATTTATAAACCTAAAATTCAGGGATGTAATAAGGAATAATAAAACTCAAGGGGGTCTAGTCGAGATATTACCTAAATCAAAGGGGTGTAAGTGATATTTACTGATAAATTAACATTGTATCAAAATTTCTTTGTTCATAAGTAAGCACTGTATTGTAATATATTATTGTGACGCGATAAGCAATGAATGTTACACATTCATGTTCCTTTAATTGTGTACGTTGATTTCTTATTTTCATTTATCGTATAGTTTTATGTCGTTTTTGTGCCTTGTTAATTTAATGATTTTTTTCGATAATAGGGTCATTTTTGGTAATTTTGACTGTTTAGAGTCATCTCCGTCTAAGGCATGTATCGTCAGTTTTTTTGGAACCGATCAATTTCCAAATAGTTGATGTTCGCACTAATTTGTGAGCATTCGCAGGGAGACTCCAGATTTCACCATTTTCTTCTTAACAATCCGGTAGCTCGCGAACCTTGTCATCCATGTTCGCAGATTTCTTATGAACCTTAGCAGATCTTTTGCAAAACTTCGCACCATTTCATGCGAACCTTCGTAAGATGTCGTGCAAAGGTTCGCATTTGTTGCCTGCTATTTTTTAACTCCTCCCCCCAAAAAATCAATTTTTTTCCTTTTTTTGGGGATGATTTGGTGAGCAATGCCATAACTTTTTGTATATTTTTTCTATCATTTTGGAGCCTTTCAACATCTATAAAGATATATGGCTCACATTGTTTGAAAGGGGGGGGGGGAGATAAACACTTTTAGAAATATAAAGATTTAAAGAGAGAAACTCTCATCTTAGAGCCATTGTTGGAGCTTTAAAGCTAGATGTGAGAGAACTTGGAGATGGAGTCTTATTCATCATCTGAGGTCTCCGCCACCACCATGAATAGCTAAATTTCTTGCAAAGGGCTTGGTGTAGCCCTAGCTAAACATCATGGTTTGATTATATTGTACTTTAGGGGTATTTATAATTCATGTAATAGATGTATAACTTGAGATTCATTTTATGTAATTATGTAATGATGACAATTTCATGGCAATACATTGGTGATTAAGATTAATGTTATATTCAATCTTGATGATATGCTTACCTTGTCTTAGATAACATGTTATTTAGGTTGAAATCAAATCATTCCTATTTGTCTATGAAATTGGAATGAAAGTTTTACAATGGTGTTTATATGTATATATGATTATGTTGATTTGATAGGACATGGTTAGGGAGTTTGAATTGTAATACACCATAGTTTAATGTAGATAGGTATGCAATTCATGATGATCGAATATGGGCTATGGCTTAGTATATTGTTGTATTTATCTTCTTAACAATGTATTGTGAGCATGCATGCATATGACAAATGGATTGATAAGCCATATTTAGGGAAGACAAGTCGTACCAAGCCATAATGTAACGTAGTTAAATGGATGATTCGTACCTACTAAAGATGGATTATGCATGATTCTTAATTATATGTCTATTGTCACATGCATCATAATTATATTGGTGAAGCATAATTGCTTTTTAGGCAAACTTATTTCAATTATCGCAATTTAGTGTAATCAACAACCAAACCTTACTTTTGAATTAAACCAGAAACAACCTTGAACTCAACAATGCAAGCAATGCAATCCTTATGGTTTGACACCCTCTAAATAGCCCTACTAGAAATGATTTGTTCTATTGCCAGTAAAATTTATTATTGAAAAATAAACTTTTTGAAGCAAAAGCTTTGGTCCATATCACGATGTCCGCATATCAATTTACGATATCTTCGTCGCTGATGTTCATTAAGCAGATCACTTTTAGTCTGACCATGAATGTGATGCCCGTGTATCAATTTATGATATCTTCGCCACTGATGTTTATCAAGCATGCCATCTTTAGTCTGACCACAAATTTCTCGACAGTTGTATTTGGAGACTCCTTTTCATTGCTTCAACTACAATTGATTGATTATCCTCTTTTGTTTGCCTTTCACTGACCACTAAAAAAATTAATTTAACTCTATATCGAAAACTCTTTACTTATAAGTAAACTTTGATCCAAAGTGTAATTCTCAATTTAATATATTTATGATTAAGAATTTTCAAGGAATATGTATATAATTATACTAAATTTTAACACCACCACCCTATCCCGTTTGACTCCCCCTGACTAGAAACTTTCTAGGGGGTCACCAATCCTGGTATTATTCCTAGCCAAGCACGCTTAACTGTGGAGGTATGACGAATTGACAGCCATCACGACTTTGAAACGCGTTATGTCATAGAAGGGTGATGAACACCCCTATTGGAGGTCTGACATCCTTATCGGCACACTTCCGGCTGGGTTCTATTTCTGATACAGTTTTGTAACACCCCTACTCTATCCCGACACAATATTGTCAGCTTTTGGCTCTCCTGAACCAAAGACTTTCTAGGCTTTGATATCATTTTGTAACACCCTCACCCTATCCCGACATAATATTGTTTACTTTTGGTTTATCTGGACCTGCCCAAGAGGTCATCTATCCTGGTACTACTCCCAGGTAAGCACGTTTAACTGTAGAATTGTGGTAGGTTCACGGCTATCACAGCTTTAAAATGCATTGTATCATAGAAGGGTGATGGACATACGTATAACACTTCACCTTTACCTATCTAGACGATGTGAAATCGTAACACTCGTAGACTGCCAGTGTTCGCCCACACCACATGTAGAGATTCGTTTTTATTATTATTATTATTATTATTATTATTATTGAAATAGGATTATAAATAGATTTTCACATGTTATAAATGTAATTTGCATATGTGGGGACTTATTTAAAGGTTTGGAGAGTTTTACGAGTTATTCAGTTTATTTTAAAATTTTGGGTTGTTGGGACTTAGGACAAGGGTTAAATGGGCCCAGAAAATCAGATATTTTTTTAGAAAATTTAAGTTTTGATTATGGATCAATTAGAATGTTAGAAGAGATGTAGAGTTGATTTCGAGACCATGCTTGCTTTCGAATTCAAAAACGAATGTTGGGAAGGTACATTAAATGAACTAGGAGGCGTTTTGGACATTTTACGCCATAGGGCTTATAAATATCAAAATTCAAATATTTACAGCCATTCTCTCTCCCAAAAAAATTGCAAATCTCTCTTATCTCTTCCCTTTTAAAATCTTTAACTTATCTTTCAGATTTGGAGACCTTAGGGTTTGATTTGGAATGTGCGAAATAAAGAAAGTTCGTGGTGAGGGCGTCATTTTGAACCGAACAAGACTAGATTTGGATAAATTTTAAGTTGGTGAAATTGAGGAATAGTTTGAGATTATATCTCTTGAGGTAAGGGGCATGTGTTGTATCTTTCAATACAAGTTTAATTTTATATTGTAATAATAAAATTGATGTTTTCATGTTATATATGAATTTATGAACTCTTGTGAAGAGATTATTTATTAAATTGATGTTTATATATTTTATTGGATAAAGAATGATTGTAATGTGATTTAGAATGCATGAATTACTAGAGTATGTTTTATGTGAATTATATTGCATATAGGAGATGTTGGTGATATAGATTAAAACCTTAGTTTCAATGAGAAACTTGTTTAAAATATTGAATGTGTGTATGTGTTGATATGGTTTTTGCGTGTCTATGCAAAAAGTGACATGTTTTGTGTGTGTGTAGTGATATCTCATAAATGACTCGTGTACAAAGTATAGGGGGAACAAATCCTCCAGAGTTGAAAGTTCTTAAACTTGTGCAAGAGGGTTGGTTACCAGTGGGTTAGTAGTCTGAAAATAACTATGGACTTGGGGTGTGGGGTTTCGACACGTATTCGGATTGGGTGTGTGATTGTGAGTGTAATTTTGAAAGTTTTAAGAGTAACTAATTGAGTTATGTGAATATGTGAGTTATATGATTGTTTTGTGTTGGACTTTGAGTTCGAATTCGTTTTGTCATGTATTATAGATACGGTGAAGTTGTATATTGAAGCAGTTATATTGAGCTTTGTAGTTATCAAGTATATTGATGTACATGTCATGTAAAATGTGTATTGTGATGATTTAACTAGAATGCTAGAAAACATGATACGTAGCTAGGTTATGTATGTGGATTGATTTATTTATTGATATGAAATGTGAATTTGGTTGGATTGCATAACATATGACAATGAGCCCGTTGAACTTTGCTCATCTCCTTACATTAACAATTTCAGGGCATAGCAAGGAGGCCATAAGTAGACTTATGCTTTTGAAATGTTGTATATAGGCGTTTATGCCTTGAATGTTGCCATTTGGACAAAAGAATGACATATGTATGGTGTATGCTTCATTTATGAAATCTTTCTTATGATTTCTAACAATGTTTATGCATGTGATAGTTGTGTCTAAACTCGTATAGATGTATGTTAGGGTTGGGAGAAGTTTGATGCATTTGAATTGACATTTAAGGCCTCAAAGTTATGGAAAAAATGAAAATTCGTGTGAGTGAACCTACGATCAATTGAAACAAGGAATTCGATTAGTCTACCTTTCGATTAATCGAACCTTGACTTTCGATTAATCTAAGGTCAAGCCACATTTTTTGTTTCAAAACTCGTGTGTTCTGATTGAAGTTCCGCAAGAAGTGCGATTAGTCGCAACACTTCAATTAATCGAAGTACTTAAGGTGTTACTTGAACTGAGTTGGACTGTTAGCTTATATGGGTGTCACGTGACGGGCCCAGTAACAGGGAAACAAACGTGGCAATATGGCATTGAAGTGTAATTAAGGTTAAAGAGTGATGATTTATGGTAAGATGTGTTGATGTTCCGCATTATTACCATTAGGAGTATGTGAATTCGAGGCGTGACACCACAAACGTCCACATAAGTCGTTACAAAATTAGTTCAGTTGAAGTATACTATTACCAAATTACTTCATCCTAAATTTTGAGGTACTATTTTAGAGTAAAAGAAGGTAATAAAATCTAATTAAATAATGACTCAGGAAAACATTAAAAAATAAATATATAATTAATAGTTCATAAAATATATAATTAATATATGTATAATTTTCAATTTAAAAATGAATGTAGATGGGCAAACGTTAGTAAAGTGAGAAGTCTATTATAAATGAGTAAAAATTGTATATAAAAAAAAAAATCTATATACATTTATAGTAAATATAAATATATGTATGAATAAATATGAAAGCACGAAATGAATATAGATGTTTTCCCTTGATATGCTCAATATAATGATATTACTGGTCTCTTGGTATATTAAATATAATGACACCATTGGTTCATGTACATGCTAATAATTTAAAATTTAAAATTGTAATTGATAAAAAAAAATAGTATGAAAATGTGTATAAAAGATAAAAGTTGCTTACACTTTTAATAATAGTATAGATATAGATATAGATATAGATATAGATTATTGTTTGTTTCAATAACAAAAAAGAAAAAGAAAAGAAGGTGGGTGAGCTTGATTGATGGTGATAAATTGAGAAGTGCTAAATCTAACTATAGTGAGAAAACATTATTCTATGATAATATTAGCAGTATTTGATTTGAGTATAATTCAGAATTAATTGATTCATTATATAGCTTATTCCTCTGGTAACCAAGTTTTTTTAATTATGTGCAGTCTAGTTGGGGTTATTTATTGTTTGAAATGATAAAGTTTGTTTAAATTAACTGTTGATATATGCTAATATTGTGTTGCGTTGACAAATTGCTTAATTAACAGTTCAATGTGGATAAATGATCAATTTGATATTACTTAGAATCTCTTTAATGATAATTCACAAAATGAGTGATAAAGGAATGACATTTAAAGTTTTGAAACACTGAGGTTTTAATACAGTAAGATTACTCTGGATAGAAGTACTATAGTAGTAGTAGGATTTATTTACATATCTGTATGCACATTTAAATTGGTATTTGATTGACTAATAAAAGAGAGTGAAGTTTGATTGAGATTTAAGGTTTCTACGATGTACGCTATATTTTAAGATTCCAACTTTTTAGAATAAAATTTATTTTAAGAATGATAGGATGTAATATATTAATTTTAATGAAGTTATTTAGTTAGTAATTAACTAATTAAGGTTCACTTAAAATTAGATTGGCTTACATGAGATAATTATATTTGCCAATTTTATTAATAGAAATTTTTTGACACAATTTGTGTCGTATTGAAATTTTAGTTATAAAACAAATATAGAGATAAAAAAGAAAGTAATATATAAGTAGAAAAGACCAAAATTGAATCATGTTATTTAGACAGAATTGTTACACTTATATTTTTACATACATTTGATGCATGTGATAGATTTTATCACATGCAACTTATAAATGAAAAAAATGCAAGTTTCGCATGCTTAGGTATAATTTTTTAAATTAATTAATGATGATAAAAAATAAAAAAATTTAAAAACATAAGAAATTAGAAGAAAATAAATAAATAAATTATAAAAAAATGTGTCGCTAAATTAAAGAAGGCACAAGACAATTGTAGTATAAGTAAATTTGTATTGTCATGTGTGGCTGTGCATGTGTATACATGTGTTGTAAAGCTTGTCAGGAAAAGCGTTGACAAGTCTACAGAGTAGTACTAGTGGATGTATATATATATATTAAAAATGTGAAAGAAGAACAAGAAAGAGACACAGTCAGAGAGAGAAAGAAAATAGAGAGAGAGAGAAAGACGAGGAGAAAGCGAGAAAAGTTATTGAAAGAAGTTCGAAGAAGAGGTAAGTTTTCTAACTTTTTTTAAATTTTATAAAATTGATTGAACCTAAAATGGACGAAATATAAGATGGAAGACTATAAATAGGACTAAAAGGCCTTCCATTCCAGCGCCACTGTTACTAGGGCATGAGATGAATAGAAGCACGAGGTAAACTATAAAAGAGAAACTCACCTTTGAACATATCAGCTACTTATTTCTACGCAAAGTAATATTTTTTTTTTACTAGGAGGTGTAAAAGGAGTTGTCAAGTTCAGAACCTTCATACTACTTTCATTTTACCCATCAAGAGCTAATTGCTTTAAATTTTAAAATATTAGAGAGGATTATTTATAAAATTAGGAATTACCGAGATAAGATGAATATCGAATGTGTAAGAGAACAATATATAGCTACTATAGAGGATAAAATTAGACAAAATAGAATTAAGTAGTATGAAAATATTTAGTGTAGTTTATAAAGTAAACGATAAAATGATAAAAATTTAAAAAATAGAATTTAAGTGGTATGAAAATATTTAGGGTAGTTTATAAACGAAACGACAAAAGGCCAATCAAATTTTACATGAAATAAAATAATTTTAAAACATAAATTTAAAAAAAAAAACATGATGATGAATGAATTAACACTAATTTTTTTTTTTCTCTCCCCTCTTGCATAGACCTATATATATATATATTTTTTTTCTCTCCCAGACCTAAAATTAAGTCATGTTGATTGACTTGGGGACCATCTAAAGACTAATAAGACATCTTTCACGACACTCCCGAACAAAACCTTCTCAACAAACATTCAAAATGTCGTGTTATTAAATAAATAGAATAAGAATAAAGATTATTGTTTAGATTTTGAATGGGTAGGAATGATTGCACGAATTAATTGACCATTTTTCATTCATCAAGTACTTTAATTTCCACAAACCCAAATTCTAATACGCTGCAAATTTCCAAAGTGGGAAATGTAATACGTATTAAGAAGACTACGTGATTTTAAAAATAATAAAGAAATATTAATAAAGTCCTATGAAATCAAAGTGGTTGAAAGAACGGAGAAGATCATTACTGAGAATGATATAAGGTGCAATGAATCTAAATAGGTGTTTGCTAGATTAAATTATAATAATTTAAAAATTGGGGTTATTATTGAGAATTCGTGTGCTATGTTAGGCTTCGTTTGAATTGAGGGATTTGAAAGGATAAGGAGAGAAAAGAAATGAGAGGATAGACCATATTGTGTTTGAATATACTTCATTAAAAGAAAAGAAAGAATAAGGAGATGGTAGTTATCCCTTCTTATTTCTCATATTCTATCATCTCAAAAATGAAAAGATTAGGAGAGAAACGATAGTATTTAAGTAGTACTTTCATAATTCAGAAATTGTCCTTAACAATTAGAAAGAGAAAATTGTTATTCCACTCATGTACAATAAATATAAAAGGATACGATAGTAATTTAGTTGTTATCCTTTCTCTCCCTTATCTTATTCAAATCAGAATGCTATCATCTATTTTTCTTTCTTTTCTCTCCTATTTATTTAAACATGAATAGAGTTTATTGCTATCCTCTATTTTCCTTTTTTTCTCTCCTATTTATTCAAACATGAATATAGTTTGTTGCTACTCTCTCTTCTCCTTTCTTTTTTTTTCCTATTTATTCAAACACGAATAGAGTTTTTTGCTATCCTCTCTTCTCCTTTATTTTCTCTAATAACTAATGTTATCATCTCCTTTATTTTCTCTTGTGTCTATCCAAACGGAGCCTTAAGGGTTTAAATATCGGAAAAAAAAATAAATATGAATTTTAAATCCAAATTCACGAGTTAATTCGGAGGGCATGCAGCGTTAAATTACGGTACGCGGCAGCTAGGAATCGAACGCACACTCTAAGCCTCGACTCGAATATGGTTTGTCCGAGACTTAGAAGGCCCGTCGTAAGATGTCAGGCCCAATGTTTGAGTCTAGGCCCGATCATATATATCTGTTTGACAACAAAACGGCCCATTACCGCCACGTACCGCGCGTCATTTCAAACAAAATCAAAAATCGGAGGGAAGACGAAAAAGCGGTGAGGCGGGCAACGAAAACCACTGCACGCAAAACGTAGCAAACAAGCATTATATGAGATGTCTTCTCCAAATACCATCATCACTTTCTCTCTCTAAACTACCTGCTGGCTCGTTCACTCTCTACTGTATCACCATCGCGTCCAATTCTGGAAGGTGCGTTTTCAATCACATATTTCATTTTTAGCAAATGTGTGGAAATTACCCAGAAGAGTGACAAACTGACACATGCATACAGATCTACTTGTGTGTGTGTGTGTGTATATATATATATGTATGTATGTATAGCTATGTATAGATATAGATGATATGCGTCTTCAATTTAAAAAAATGCGGAAATTACTCAGAAGAGTGAAAAACTGACACATGCATACAGATCTATGTATGTATCTATACCTATGTATAGATATAGATGTTGTGATTCGTTGATGTTTGCCTGATTTTGTTTAACAAAGAGAGGGAATTAATGTTAAATATGTTCTTCAGTTGAAGGCTTTATACACAGCTATAGATTAGGAAGCTCTATACTAACTTAAACCGTTTCTGATCCGTTGTCTCTTTTAAAGACTCTGTTTATTTCCAAGTTACTAGGCTCAACGTCGCTTTTTAGAACATCGTTCCCTTTTATCATTGATCTTATTAAGCCCTACCTTTATTTTTAAAGCACTGATTTATGTGGAGAGTTGGTTATCAGAATTGAAAGAACACAGTGGGGGAACGTGATACTTGATCGGTTTATATACAGTTACATTGAGAAGGGCATTGGTATTAGTTGCAGGATATACTGAAAGGAGTTGAGGTACTAAGGTGGTGTTTTAGTATATATGTATGTAAACAGTGGATTTGTATATTCTTATATGGGGATGTATAGCTGAATTTGATGAACTATGTTAAATCTTGTTTCTTTTGTAATTGCTTAAATTGTTGTTGCTGTCTTATCGGATGCTTGAAGGTGTCCATTCAGTATTGGATGCTGGAAATTTCAAGAATGTGGAGTGGTATCTTTTTCGGGAGGTAATAAATAATAGGTAGACTGGACAACTTGGAAGACCATAAAAATCAATACTGTAATTTCTAGCTGCCAACCCCGCCAAAAGAAAAGGAAAGAAAGAAAAAAAACCCACATTCACTTCTACTGAGTTTGAGCTTTTAGGTTATTGTCATTGTCTTTCATCAATTTAGCCATTGTGACACACGGAAACGGTGCACTTCTTTCTTCGGGGAATTGAACTCAAAACCTCCACCTTATAATAGTAATGAACTTTTGATTGAATATTTCCTAATCAAAGCTGGGTTGGAAATTATTTCAGCCTTTCCACCTTTAGTATCTTGTGGTTCAAACTTCAAAGGGAACACATCTCAATTAATAATTTCTTATTAAAGCAATCGGTTTTGAACTCTTTCATCTCTCCCTTCTTGGACTTTTAAGTATCATTCTTTGCTATGTATTTCCATGAAGGGTAGGTACAAGTCTTATATGAGATTTTCAGTCTCACACTCTTCTGTGTATATACATGAACAATGGCCTCAACGGGCAACCAAATAATCCAAGTCAAAGAACTGCAGTAGATGACATTTTGCTGATTGTAGAATTATAACTTGATTTTGAGCATGTAATGACAACTATCATTATGTTAAATATACACAAATTACATGCCCATTCATCATGGGATTCTACTAAGTTAGCCAGTTTTCCTCTTTACCATCCATGGATCAAATGACCCTTGTTGAATGCTATGCCACTAAATGCTGGTTTGCTGTTGGTAAATTTCTGCATGGCCCTTTGAACGCTTGAATCTGGTGTCAGCTGCAGTGAGTGCATGAATGCCTACTTAGCATCTGTTTTAACATTTGTCTTGGTTAACTTGCTAGCTGGGAAGTGCAGTCTGGCCATGAGGGGACGGGGTGCCCGTGTCTTCTGGTCAAATCCTCTCACACAAACAAACCCTAGAAAACATAATTTGAAACTTCAGGTCAGTGCAAAAAAGTTCTGCTAAACAGAGTGCATGACAAATGTGTCAGATTTGTGCATGCATTGACACATGCACAATTGAGTTTTCATTAATTTGTTTCTCTTTCCATTCATATTCATGCTGAGCTAGAGTAAAGTGTCTACTAATTTAGAATAAGAATGATATTATGGATAACTATTATTCTATTTAATTCTACTTTTTGGGGTAAATAAATTGAATAAAACAGATGCAGCTGGGATAACATAAAAACAGGAGTTTGACATACCTCTCCAGAAGCAGTACTGAATGCCTACTGTTGATAGACCTGATATGCAAAGAGAATATTTTGAATCTCGTTTTTCAAACTTGTTATCATGAATGAGTATCTCTTCATAATCTTTTACCTTTAAATATTGATGGTATAGAGGTCCCAAAGTACACAGTTCGTCTTGGCAAATTCCATATCCAAGCTCTGGGAATGTCAATTGGGTTAATGCTAGAATCATGGTCGGCAAACACCTGCACAGGAACAATTTCTTTTCTTTTAGTTGCTTATTTTGAAAAGTGACTCTGAAATGCAGTAAAGAATATGAGTGAGCTGAGAGTCAGTCTAATTATCTACCTCGTTAACTTGAAAATATGTACCATTGAGTGGAAAGCTTCCTTTCATAGCTGTTCGACATGGTATCTGTTGATGATGTGTCGGGAGTATTAGGTAAAACTAGAAGTTAAAACTACCATGATTCAGTTCAAGTGGTACTTCTTCCAAATGGAAGGTTGAGGGTTCAAGCCCCTATAGGGGCAATAGTGTTTGTGTGTAACTATGGCTACCAAAGTAATAGTTACAATCATTATCCTCACCAAAAGTGTCCCTCTAACAATTTGTGAGTTTGCTTCTCGTGTGCTATTGCATGAAAAACATGTCTTCTCATCACACAGCTCGCCAAATTCTTGGAAGCTACACCTTCTTTCTGGTGGTTGAATTGAATTTGCAGTTTCACCTGATATGGACATTGAGGCATTTGGTAGAATGAATTAGCAAACACAAAAAGCTAAAGTAGACATGAATTAATCACTACTTGCACCCTTTGTCAGTTTGATAAAGGATATTGCAGGCATACAATTGTGGACATGATGTTTAAGCCACCAAAAAGAGCTTTGTTATTTGTGTAACCATAAATTTGCTGGTCATGTCTACTCACCAGGTGTCCATATAGCAAGAAGGTATGGGCTTGGATCATCAGGTTCTCGTTTGTCCAACTGTAATTGAGCAAGTGTAGGTAATTAGTAAATTATTTTGGATATGTGAAGGCTAATTTATATTCTAATATAATATATAATATAACTAACCCCTTCCAACAATCGATGTGAATCTGGAATCTCATAGCTGCAGAATGGGGAAGAGTTCATTAGTATACTATAATAATTATTCAATACTCTATAATGGTCTAGGAAAAAATTTTGTTGAGAAGCATCATTCTCATACTAATTTGTGAAAAGTTTATCTTAGACACTTTATTTTATTATTATCAATCATTAACATCTACTTTGCTTTACATGGTTGAATCCAAGCAGTAAAATCTTGAAATTCATCAAATTTTTTTTTTTAGTTAAAAGGGATGATTGATAATGGAATCACTATTTTTGCTTCGCTTAACGAGTCCATTTTCAAAGAGGGGCATGACTAATAGGTTTTGACTTTGGCCAAATGAATTCTTATTCCTTTTTATAGGCTCCAATAGACCCAAATTTTATTAGCATGACAAGAATGATTTATCATTATTAAAATACGTGGGGAAACTTTTTACTTACACTTGGTGCTCTGTTCTTAGTCTGCTCACATTCTTAAGTTTAGTTGTAGGGATCGAAGCAGCTTCTGGAGTTAAAGCCACCAATGCCTTTGACATCTCACCATCTTGAAGATCCATATTCTGTTCCATGTAATTTTGCAAATTTTGAGTGAACTCTTCAATGTTGAGTTTGATGGTAGGAATTTCTTCTGGATCTTCACAGAAGGTATCCTCGATGTCAATTTCTGGTATTTGTGTGTGCTCTGGTTCTGGCGTTGCTGGTACTTCAATAATAGGCTCTGGTGATGCAGGTACTTCAATAATTGGTTCACAACTGGTGGCTTCAGACTGCATCTTTTCTGGTTGTTGATTAGCATGAGGTAGAGGTAGCTGCATCTGATTGATGATCCCAATGGGGTTCTGATTAGCTGCTTGGTTTTCAGATGCACTCACTATGCTCTTCTCCTCTGGCCCTGGTAGGGCAAGCCTTGCACTGCATTGAATATTTTTATCAGTGGTTCAATATATCAGAACCTGCTTTACTTGGGTTGATCGAATTCTAATTTTTTTTGAACACATGAAAATGGTTCTTTTCACAACAGGATCTTCAGAAATAAATTTGTGTGGTGGTTTAGATGCAGTAATTTGGAACAATTGATGAGCAAACCTTGCAAAAGCGCTTGCAAAGTGCCTGCACTCTCCTCTCATTGGACATGCGTTGCAATTTGGCTTGCTTTTTGTACAAAAAACCTGCAAAAGAGTGTAGCGGTCCCTGTTAGCCTTTGCTTGTGATTAATCATCAATAAGGAGAAATCATCTTGTATTTCTAGTAAATTAGACATACCTTTCCAAAGGTTATCATCTGGTAGTGTAGCTCATATCTGTTTAAATGGCATTACAAATCAGTGAATACCATTGCTTGAACTAAAATTAGAAAAAAAAGAAAAGAATGTCGTTGCTTGATCTAGAAATATTTATTTTGTTGTCTTGCCAATTAGTATATAGGAAATGTGTGCCCCTATCAGTTAGTGCCTAAAAGGAAAGACACTTATTTACAATGTTCTCTGATCAAGCTTGCAGAGTCGTGGCCAGAGGTATTTTTGAATTGATTCCAACACCGGGTACCTATGCAGGGACAACAACATCAGCTTTTATACCACGAGTCCTGTAGTTTTGCATCAGTAAACCAGTTGGCACTTAATACTTACATTTCTAGAAGATGCAGCTGTAGAGATTCAGGCAGTGGCTGAAGGGGTACCCATCCTAGTCTGACAGCTATACGTCCAACGTTTGTATCAACCTTGTTGAAGATATACAAAAATAACATGTTTGAGATGAGATCTGCTTCATCTTGAGTCAAGATACATGTAATTTAGAACTTACTGGGAAAGCTAGATGGTGAAGCGTCAAGAGCCGCACGCACTCCACGCTTTTCAATCCCAACCCTCTTACGCTCAACAGGTACTCTCTAAAAGCATCAAATGTAAATATTTCCTTTTAATACTTTGTATAAAAAGATAACATCAATATTGAATTCTCTAACATATAGAAATGACCTGAGGGTTTTATGTTGCTTACTTTGCTTTATCAGGTGGAACATCCCTTAACCATTCAAGATCAATGCTTCCGTGTTCTCTAACTAGCCGGTTGAGAAAATCCTGCAGAAATTTCTCAAAAATTGTTAGCTGATCTAAATGGCTTTCTGTCTGTGGCGTGTAATTTTAACATGGCTCAGCCATCTGCTGCTCACATTGTAGAGTATGATATTTTTTTGCTGTGGAATGTCATCAAATGTCAAAATGTACCTTGATTCTCTCTGCAAGCATGTTGTTCATTCCCCTTTCTTTGATGGCGTCAGCAATCTCATCAACATCAGCACATCTTACTGCATCCCAGTCCAATGAGTCCATTGTGTTGGCTGTTTTTTCTCTTTTATTACCATTGGTTTGTGCCTCTTTTCTTAAACTATCCCAGTCAACTGCATTCTGTTTCTCTTTTCCCATCCTTCCCCTCTTCACTTTAGAAGTATCAGTATTAATCTGATCAACTTCATTACCCGGAAGATAATCATGGTCGTTCAAATTTGACTCAACTGCCTTGTGCTCATTTTGTCTTTGATTATCGATTGTGCTGGTCTTCTCAGCAACATCAAAGCCTGAAAATTTGGTGGTTTCAAGAACTTGCTTTGTTTTACTCTTATGCTCTTGAGTCTTTGATTCATTGTTATTTGTAGAGTTTCCAATTTGTCTGTTTTGAGACAGGAAGATCTCATTCCCCTGTCCTTGAAGCTTATTGCTTGGGTGAGTATTTTTACTGGAAGATGCTAATGCTTCTTGGAAACTCCCCATGACAATCTTTTGAACAGTAGCTTGACTTGCAGATTCTGCCGTCAATCCACTGTGTTCGCTCATACAATTTTCTTTGTTTTTCCCGAAATTTTTTTCTTCTTCTTCCAACATGTCAGATGACACAATTTCACTTGAATGATTGTCAACTCCATGTAACTTGCTGGTTCCGGCCCTCTGTAATAGTTCCATAAAGGAAGTAGAGCAATCAAAACTGTTGGAATTAGATCCATATGTCAGCTCTGCTTCTGAATTGCTTGGTAAGTATTGTATTGATATATCAGCAATTTGAGCAATGGAAGCATCAACAGAATTTTGAGAGGAAACTACAGAATTCTGAGAAGAGTGTATGTCATCTGTTTCAGTTTCATTTTCCACAAAACTTGCCACTGCTCCTGATATCTGAGTAGTTGATCTGTTTGCTGCTGATTCATGACATGTTCCTAGATCATTTCTAGGTGAATCTAACAAGTTGCATTTTGAATTACCTGTTGACCTAACACCACAAGTGTTGCTTCCAAGAGATTCATTGCTGTTGACAACTTTTTCTTCACAATTTGCCACATCATGGAGACTCAAATAACATCGGTCACAGGCTGGATGATTTGATTTCTCTTCTCGCCAGTTGATGGTATCCTCCGGATCCAGTATGCATACATCTGGTTCTTCGACCAATATGCTTGTCGTCATTTCCGGGGATGATTCATAATTGCTTTTTGACTTGAGGGGAAATCGTGCAGCAAGTGACATGAAAGCAGAACTGCCAGGAATGAAGAAATAGATTAAAAAGGTTATCCATTTGAACTCTTGCTAAATTTATTAACAAGTCAAACTTTAGCTGACCTTGAAAGATGGTCTGACACATTTTGAGTAAGAAAAACTCCAATCACAGAGTCCAGAACTGATCCTTTCCATTTGGAGAATCGTCTATCTCCTGCGGAAATGCATTATATTGTTAATATATAGAATTTTAGCAAAAGTTGATTACTGGAAATAGAAACAATACTATATTCTTAATGCTGGAGATATGCATGTTTCTGGAGATAAAGGAGTATTTAGAACTCCATCCTGGAAGCTTTCTTTGTTGAGTGAAGATGGAGTTCATATATCTTGAGAAAGAATGTATTAGAAAAAGAATTTGTACATTTTGATATCTTTCAGATTAATACAGATATGCATAGACACAGCCTTATGGCTTAATTGCTTATTGGTTTGTTTCAGGCCCACATTGCTTGAGGTCTGGCATTTTGTGCTAGGCATGTCTGCTATCTTTACCGACAACTTCACATCTTTCACACCTTCTATTTCCTGCCCCACTAGAAAGTGATATGGTTACAAAAGCTAGTTGCTTTGTTTTTCAAATTTGATTTATTCAGGAGAGATTCTTCATTTATTGGATGCTCTTAGTTCTTTCTGCTCATCATTATTTTACCTCTAAAGACATTGAATGCAACATTTTGGTCCTGGAGAGTATGAACAAGAAGAAAAGAAAAGGAAATGTTTCTCTTTTTTAAGGGAATTTAAGGAACACAACATTTTGTTATATTAATGGAGGATTAAGTTTTTGCTTGTTTCAAAATATGGTGATTATATATATATATATACATATATTAATAATATTTCAGTCTGAGAAATACTAAGTTCTGCAGTTCGTTCTTTCTCTTAATAGTTATAGTTGTTACTGGAGTTTCTTATCTTTAGTGTTTTTTTCTAATTTTTCAAGTAACTGAGCAGTTTGCTGACAAGACTGAATTGTTTGAGGTCAAGTTGTTTGCTTCTATCTCAATGAAATAAACTGCTGCCTGTGTGTGTGGGTGGGTGATGTTGGTTATTATTAATGTCCTTACTGTACATAATTGCATATATATAGCTTAGATACTGAAAATGTTCAATTAGAAAACATCATATCATGCATTACCAAATCAAAACATGAAAAAAATATCTGCTGTTGGAATTCAAATGTCTAGAATATCTGCTAATAACAATTTGGAATGTTATAGATGTACCTTGGACGAGATGCATGCGTGCGATGAATGAGTCTGCCCGTCCACGGAAAACTCTACGTTCTTCTTCCCACCATCTTGCCTTCTCCTCATTTGTTCCATCAATGCCTTCGCTGTTAATGTTTTCTAGCAGAAGCTTCCACACTCTAGTTGTCTCTTCATCAAGGTCAACTTTAGCACGTGGTCGTCGTTTTTTGACTGGATCAAATGAACCCTCAAAAGGCACAACAGTTCCATCTCTTCGATAAAGAACAAGTGCATTTTGGTCTAGATATCTCATATTATAAGGGACTAGTGCATTCTGCTCTTGACATGCAACTTGGCTGGTTTCTCCATTGATATCTAGTTGCCTTAATTGCTCAACAATTGCCTCAATGGGTGACATGCTTTTCCATATTACATCTGGAAGACCTGCAGGAATTGTTTTGAACATGTAGAGAAGGAATCACTTAGCATAATGGTTGGTTTTCTTGAACATTGATTGCCATATATGTTACCATTAAGGAAGTACCTATCAAGTTGACACGGGATTGGCGGCGATTATATATGTTGGGAGGTACTGAACTGACGAGAGAATTTCTCTTAGTCCGCTTCTTTGTTGCCATTGTTGGACGGGTGTCTGCAACTAGGGCTTCCATGCATGTATGAGGTTGATTTGAAGTTTGAAATCCTTGCATATCACCAGATGTTGGCATTTGTTTACACTCAACAACTCTGAGTAGGGAAGCCAAGTCACGAACTCGGGTAGGCACCTTGGATCTCCTTTTCGTCAATCTCTCTTTGTGGCCCAAAGCCAGCATACTTTTAAAAGTCTGCTGATTTTGAGCACCTTTTTCTGCTACAAATTTGGTTTGTTCGCTACTAGTATTAAATTGAGCTGCATAAATCCTGCAATTAGTTTTTGATGTAAAAGGATTCACATAAGAATCATTCAGAGGGCACGCTGTTGCTTGTCTTGCACTATTATCTGAAACAGTCACGGTGGACAACGTGCGAGATGTGTTTGAGTTGTGCCCTTTTTCAGTTCTCTTTTTCTTGTAAATTGCTGGAAAATGCATTACAGGAACTTCATTATTGCTATATCTATCTAACGGATACATCAGGTATGCCTGCAAAGAGTTGTAATGAGCCCCCATCACATTCACGCTGTCATCAATTGTACATGAATGTTCTCTCTTTATTCCTCTGGCTTGATCTCTCTTGTTCAGACCTGCATTGCTACTGCAGTTGGAATCATTCGGACTCCTTGGTGCTGCTGATTGAGTGCTGGGATTCATTATCATTTGTACAGTGTCTCCCTGTTTATCATGAGTTTCATTTGAGAAAACTATTTGACATTTTCCTCTCGAACATAAATTTTGGGCGGCATCTTTCAGCTTTTCATGTGGCAGATCAGCCTTGTTAGGAGTTGTGTGGCTTGGGGATTGCCTTTCGGGCACTGAAATGTAAGCTTCCAATGCTTGATTCATGGAATGTGTAAGGTCATAAGCAATGCCCACTTGTGTGTTTTCCACCATCACTTCCATCCCTTGGCCATGCTGCACTGTTGATTTTGAATGACCTCTGGTATAGAAGAATTGTGTCTGTGATTCTGAATTTAAATTAGGTGGCATGGGTGAAGAACTTTCAGCTCTTAATCTGCAGTCCAAGTTGAAATTCAATTGTCTTCTGCAGGATGTACGCCCAGCTGTTTCTAAATTGGTAGTTCCGCCGATTACCTCTGTTGAGGGAGTGCCTGCAGATTTCTTGAGTCCATTTTTACGAACATATTTCCTCTTGCCTGTTGGGTTTTCCTTGGTACCAGTCTGCTTTGGGGTCACTGGCTTTCGCACCCTTTTAGGCTGACCCTCTATAACCACCTTTGGCCTGTGCTTTTTTCTTCTCTGCTTCTGTTGTGGTGTTTTGTTCAGGTCAATACCATGGTCGCCTCCTCCCTTGTCAGGGTTGTGAATCTCCTGGCATGGTGAGGAAACAGCGGCACATGATGAATCATTTAGCATCTGTAACTGATCTTTGTCATGATGGAGTTCACTTGCATCAACCGTTTTGGTAGGGACAGTATTCTGTTGCGCATCCCTTGCTTGATTTGTCCTTTCATCTTCAGTTATATTTGGTATGCAAGAGACTTGCTGGTTTTGTACTCTCTTGGCCTGCTCTGGTGTTACGGGTGTGAACTGGCTTGAGTTGGTATTGCTCCAAACTGCATCCAGAAACATGAATTTAAAAGATAATATTACTGTGTAAAGATTGCTTGTTACATGAATGCTCATGGGTTTGTATCCTAAGATATACTTCAAAGTTTAATTACTTCAACTCTTTTTTCCCTGCTAAATTCTATTGTTTTGTCTTTCAGGACAATAGTAAGGCATTGTTTGCATGGATTTTGCTTTACTCTTAAACGGTAGAAGAGAAGCAAAACTATTGCTTTCACCAGTATTTGGAAACTGTATTATAAAAGAGATTATTGGAAAAAATATTTGTGTAACTTTTGTAATCTTGAAATATATGTTCTGTTTCATAAAATGCCATATAAATAATGAGTTCCTCAATCCAAACTTTTTTTTCAATATATTTAGTTTTTCAAATTATTGATAAAAAAAAAGTGCAAATATCAAATTCATTTATAATTTAACAAAGATTAATTAGCATAATGACATATCCATGATATACACCTTATCCCTCATAACACCAAAAAAAATCAATAAACCTAATTCTTAAGACCCGTTTGGAATGGCTTTTATCCCTCCAAATGGAACTACGTGATAGTCACCTCTTATAATAGAAGAATAACATGAATGGGACAGTAAAAGGTTTCCAGAGAGGTAAATCTCTTTCTAACATGGTTCTGAAGTTAATCAAATTGCATTACATACTGACGAACATTTATGGATCGGCATCGAAGTCTGTCCCTTGAGAAATGTGTCGTTTGAATTGCTTGTTCCAGATATATATATATATATCTCCTTTCCTGGGTTGTACGGTTCGATTTGGTATGGTTCTTAACCTAAGTAATTAAACCTGAACCAAATAGTAAGGGCAGAATCAAACCGAATCTGTTCGGTTAGGAACAGATTGGGTTCTGAACCTTTAGTAATCTTCTAAAAATAGTTTTAACTGCCCTAATTGACAATAAAATAAATCATATAGAGTTTAACACCAGCAAATCATACTGCACAACTGATAAAGAGTAAACATGCATGCATGCATAATTGAAGTAGCAACAGTAAATCTAAGATAATCAAAAAGATATTTATATATTATTTTATTATAATATATATTTGGTTTTCAGTGGATCCTAATAAATCCGAAACCCATCGAACCGTAAGAACGAACTTTAGTAGAAAAGTTTGGCCGGACATATTTATATATTATAATATATACCATAATATATATGGTAAACAGTTCGGTTCGGTATTGATGGACCCAAAACACAGCGTAATGAAACTAAAATTAGCTCTTTTGAGAATCGGACCGAACTGGAGTAGAATTGATCGGACCAAATGGTAGTGGGACCTGACTGAAATCGTATTGAACTGAACCAAACTGGTAGGACCGGATTGAAACCGGACTGTTGGTACGGTTTGTACATGTTTTTACAAACTTTGGTAGAAAAGCGGCCGCTCCAAAGATTAAGAAGAGAAATATTTATATATTATAATATATATATATATATATATATGATAAACAGTTGGGTTCGGTTCAGTACTGGTGGTGGTGGACCCCAAAATACAGCAGAATGTTAAATTAACTTTTTTGAGACTCGGATCTTAGTAAAATAAAACTTAAAACTGAACCGAACCAAACTGCAGTAGAACCGGACTGAAACCGTACCCAACTTGGTTTGTACCTGCTTTTACCGGTTCCAACGATTTTTTGCAGTCTTCTTTTTCTCGTGTACAGTGGAAGCACAATATCAGTTACATAAATTGGCAAAGGAAATACTCACAGTGAGGTAGATGAGTTGTATAATTTGGGCTTTTACACACGTTTGCTCCAAGTGAGAGATTTGTGTAACTGCTGGACTCGAACCGGTTGTCTTCATCTTCAGTCTGGGCATTGAGATCAAAAATGGTTGTAACATTAATATTTTCTTGCCAAGTAGCACTTGCGGAGGCCGAAGTGGCAGTGGCTGCTTCTGCGAGCGCTAGAAGGTCTGCACAAGAGTATTCACTGGAAACTAGGGATTTCATGGCCATGACTTCTTCACAATTGTCAAAACCACTGTTTCTGTCAACACAGTTGTTGGAACTACAACATGCAACCACTCTACGTGCTTGAATTTCTTGCGGAAATTCAGTTGAGCATCTTTCTGCGCAGATCGGCTCTGGTTTTCTTAAATCCGGCTTCATAGGAGTAATTGGAATCCAAGAACTCTGATTCTGGAAATCTTTTAGCCTCGAAATCGAGCTATCTCTTCCGAGATCCATTCGGCGGCGACCGAAGAAACTGACAATTCTTCTCAAATTGATTCAAAATTTCTTTTCAGACGGTAAATTACCTCGAGACTTGTGAGTAAATTTCCTTCAATTTTAACAAGAAATTATCCTGCAAAAAACAAAAGAAAATCAAATTTGAGTTGCGCACAAGACGAACGACCCCCAAACTTTCCAAAATCTTGGAAAATCAAACCCTAACAAGTTTCTGAACCAACAGATCTTTCAAACGCCTGCACACTCAAGTCTCTCTTTAAGAGCAGTAAGAGGGATTGTGAGAACACGAGGATGAAAGAATTGAAAAGACATTAAAAGTCCATTAAATGTTCAAGTTGAGATGAAACAATGTAACAAACAAATCCAAGAAAATATCAGAGTTACCGGGAGAGTGGGTCATTGCCGGAGATCTGATTGAGTTACTGGACGGCAGAGAAAAATAGGAGCAGAGTCTTTCTCAATTGGAGAGATAATAGGAAAAGAAGCCTAACAGAAAAGACTAGGTTTTTTACGCATTTAATTGTGAGGGCTCATTTTATATATAATAGTGAGGGCTCTTCCAACTCGTACCTTCTTTTCCCGGTAAATAATATTATAACATATAATAAGAATATTTCTTTATTACTGCCTCCTTCCTTTTACTGGCTCTTTGCTTTTGCGGCGTAGAACTTTTTAACATTAACATGTCATCAATGCATTGTTCGTTTTTAAAATTACTAAATTTGTATATAATCAAAATTAAAATTTTTAAGAACTTAAAAAATATTTATGAGAAGAGGAATTTATTTTAATTTGACAAGCATTTAGAGATGGAAAATGGAAAGATTGTTTAATAAACTATTAAATTGGGTAGGAGAAATTATTATTTAATTATTCATTAAATAACATGTAATTATTTCTTGTACAATAATTTGGTGAGAAACAATAAAGCTGTATGTTGCATAGAGGATATACTTGTAAATTTGGTGTAAAACAATAAAAGTGGTGTGTGAAGTGTCTAGTCGGGAGCAAAACACGTTGTTAAACAACAACTCATGTAACTTACGTGGCGAATGAGTCGTGACACGTGGATGAGAGGATAATGACGACGTTAGGGTTTTATTTGGATGACGTTTAAGTAGATAGAGGATTTATTTGTAAATTTGGTGCAACAATAAAACAATAAAAGCGGTGTGTTGTATAGAGGATTTACTTGTAAAATTGGTGTAAAACAATAAAAGTGATGTGTGAAGTGTCTAATCGGGAGCTAAACACGTTAAACTCGTAACCTATGTGGCGAATCAGTCGTGATACGTGGATGGGAGGATAGTGACGACGTTTTTATTTGGACGTTGGTTATGAAAAAATACTAATCCGCTAATTGTTGCTTTTCTCAAAAAAATCCAATGGTGCATGCTTTCTAATTGGAGGTTGGAAGCGGTGCATGACACTTTGTAAACTAGATAATTAAGACTAGTTTGTCACTTGAGTAGATGCGGATTCCAGGATAGTTCCTAGGTTTAATTTGGATCACGTTGATCGAAAAACACTGATTCAATGGTGCATGCTTTTTGATTGGAGGTCGGAGCGGTGCATCACACGTTGTTAAACTAGATGCTTACTTGACAAAATAGTTTTTACATCTGTCATGTGAGTAGATGTAGCTTGTAGGATAGTGATTATGTTAGGGTTTGATTTCGATGAAGTGATCCACAATGGTGCATGCTTTTTGATTGGAGGTTGTAGGGGTCAATTACACGTTGTTAAATAAAATGCTTACTCGACAAACTAGTCTTGGCATTTGTTACGTGAGTAAATGTAGATGGTAAGATAGTGACGTTAGACTTTTATTTGGATGGCGTTGATCGAAAAACACTAATCAAATCAAATGGTGCATACTTTCTGATTGGAGGTTAGAGCGGTACACGTTGTTAAAACAGATGCTTAGTCACAAACTAGTCTTGCCATTTGTTAGAGGTAGATGGTAGGATAGTGACGGCGTTAGATTTTCATTTGGATGGCGTTGATCGAAAAACACTTATCACAATGGTATATGCTTTCTGATTGGAGGTTAGAGCGGTGCATGACACGTTGTAAAAACTATACATTGTGTAAGTTAATTTCCACACTTCATGTTCATTTATGCACAGAATGTCTTGTGGTTATGAAATATATATATTCTATAAATTAATTTTCACTATTCGTCTATACACAAAATGTCTTATGGTACATGATATCATTCTCTTCTGTAGAGAATGTCTTGTGCTTATGAAATATATATACTCTATAAATTAATTTTCACTATTCGCCTATGCACAAAATGTCTTGTGGTACATGATATGATTTTCTTCTGATTGAAAAAACGCTCATACGTTAGTTGTTTTTATGCGGGTATAATGTTGCATGCATTTTAATGGGTGGTTGTAGCAGTAATCAAACGTTGACAAACTAACATAGGTAGATGTGGATGGCAGCATAGTTAGAGTTTTATTTGGATGGATTTTATCAAAAATATACTAATTCGTGCTTTTTAATTGGGGTTGGAGCGATGGATCACACGTTAAACCAACCGGTTACCCGACAAATTAGTCTTGACATTTGTCACGTGAGCAGATGTTAGGCTCACGCTTTTTTAAAGTTGGAGATAGTTACAACGTTAGGTTAGTTTGGATGGCCTTGGATGGCCCGTTAGTAGTCGTTTTCTCTCTTTTTTTTTTTTCTTTTTTTTTTTTTCTTTTTAACATAATCACGACGTTAGGGTTTCGTTTAGATGGGGTGACGACTTCATCTAGAAATACTAATCTGCTAGTTGTCGCTTTCTCGGCACCTGTGCACTTGTTTTTTTAATCATAGACCGAAACAATTAATCAGACGGTAATGAAACTATAGTCATCAGTGTAATTGCGGTTAATGCGGGTTAGATAACACGTGACCCTTGCTACTTTCTAATACTATTACAAAAATACACAAATGTGTTTTACTGCTATTTCAGCTATTACAAATGAAACTCTCAACTTATATATAGGCATTTCATTCTTAATGGATGGTTAAGATGCATTATAATTAATGACTCACCATATATAATTCTCCACTTAAAAATTTACGCATCTACAAACTCACAAAACTTTCTATTATTCTAGAACTCAATCTTCAAACATCTATCATTCCTCTCTACAATATTCCATTAACTTTATGTGAAGAATCTAGAACTCAACTGTACTCCTGTCATTCAATAATGCATAGTTTTATTGGAACACTCACAAATGTGAAAAATTCTAAAACTCAACTATACTCATGCAAATAATGAATCTTGAGTGCTTTAGATGTTTTTTTTTTTTTAGTTCGAAAAAAAATAGAGTTTTATTTTTTATTACTGACACGTGGCTTACTTCTGAAAAATTTGATTATCCTTCAATTAAGTACGATTTTATTTTTATAAATTATTATTTTAAAAAAAAGAAAATAAAAGAATAAATTTTATAAATTCTTGACCCCTCTCCGTATCTATTATGTTAGGTTACCTCTTTTCCAATTTAATTGTATCATTTTGGAATTTAATTTTTTTAAGGGGATGTGTTAATATGTTTTTTTTTTATGATTTACTTTCTTTCTTAATTTATTGTCTTTTCTTTTTCATTTTTGTTATTTTCAAAATTAAAAAGACTTTATATTTTCTATATTTTTTTGTTATTTTGAAAACTTATGTCCCAGTAAAAAAATCAAATTAAGAAGATTGTATATTTTCTAATATATTTTTATTTTAATTTTTTTCAATAGCTATTGAACTTTTGAGATGACTTGCGAACTTGTAAGGCTAACTATTCTTGACATTTGTCGTGTAAAAAGATGTGAATTGTGCAGGGACTAGGTTAGTATTTCATTTGGCATGCGAGAATGTGTGAATTGTTTTAAAAAGCTTAGAGCGTGGTTCCAACGAGGTTAGGGTTTCGTTTGTATCTGTATCGAATACGTATTGGATATCGATACTTTTCGAATTCTTGCAGACAAGTGTTCGATACTTTCTAAACGTATCCATAATTTTAAAATATTTTTTTTATTTCTAACACGTATCTGATACTTCTTAGATACTTCTGACCATGTATCTAATACTTCTTAAATACTTCAAAACATATTTCTAACAATAATATCATAATATAATTGTTAAGAAAAATTTAAATTTATTTAAAAAAGAAGTGTTGATATATATCATAATTCAGTACAAAATTTATTCATGCAAATTATGCAGTATGATTCTTAACTCTTGGTTTGTTTGTCAATCATAATATGTTATAAAGAAATGTAAATAAATCTAATTTTTTTGTATATATAAAAATATAATTTGTTATTTTTATATTGTTGTATCTTGTCGTACCCATATTTTCTTTATTTTAAATTTGTCATATCGCCGTATCTATATCGTATCGTACCTGTGTCCTGTATCTGTATTCATACTTTCTAAATTTTTAGTGATCCCGTTGATGGCACTATAATCATTAGTTTATAATGTTTAAAATAATACAAATAACTTATGATGAGAAAATCACTCTAACACAAAAAGTTTCAGGACATACATAAACTTTTCAATAAAGTCGTGTCTAATTCTGGACAATCCAGAAAACAAAGAAACAAATAAATATCATCACTTTTCTAAAAATACATATAACTTTTTAGTAAAGTTTTTAATTTAGAAAGACATTTGTTAAAAAAAATAATGATTTATAGTTCGAATTCGAATTAGATCGAATGTGATTTGTGTGTGTGTGGAAGGTGACAACAATTTATAATGCTTAACAATCTTTCAAACTAGTCCAAATTCGGACTATACAAATATATGTACAAGAATAATGATTCTTTAACCAAATTCGGACTAATTCGAATGAGAATTTTGTGTATTCATTTAGTTAGAAACCGTTAATCATTTTGACTGGGGCATATGTATCATTACTTATTTTAAAAAGTATACACCTTTTTAGGCAATTAATATAAAAATATATATTATATATTTTTGTGGATAAAAATTAAACAAGTTTTGAAATAAATTGTTTCATTTAAAAATTAGCATGCTATACCACTGACAACTTTTATTTTTATTGTTGCTGTGGTTGCTGTTTACTAGTCATGTCACCAGCATAGCCATCATTTCTTTTATGTTGGAAATTGGGTTCCAACTCTCAGCAAAGTGGATGACTTTTAGAAACTTCCAAAGTGTGTGCTAATTAATGGTTATTTGAGTGCTTTACATGCTTTTTTTTAAAAAATAAATAAATATCTCTTTTTATTTTTTATTACTGACATGTGTCTTACTTGTAAAAAAAAAATTATTACTCAGTTAAGTATAAAATTCTTATAAATTATATTATTTTTTAATAAAATCAGAAAATAAAGGAATTTTTTTTTTTTATAGATTGTTGTCCTCCGGCTATCTAAAATGATGGGCAATTCTTTAATCAATCTGTAGGGGTGCACGAATTGTCAGAAAGTACCAATATGGAGTTTTAGTTTAGATAATATTGCGAATCAACATAAGAGTTGATTTGGCTATTAAAATTTCAAGATTGATGTGACTACGTAAATTCATTTGTGGAATAACATGAATTTATCCACGTGAATTCATGATCAATTTAGCACAGTCGTAACTGACACGGTAAGTAGTCAACAATGAGTTAACTACTCATAAATCTCATGCCACAATTGTGTCCAATGAAGTGTCATTATGAGAACTACGTGAAATTGATAGATAGTTTTATGAAATAATTAGTACATTTATTTATTATCGTATCTAAATAATTAATTAATATAGAAGGATTAATCTGTAATATTTAGTATTTATAGTGATTCTTTATTATTATTTATGAATTGGAGTTTAATTATTTAATTTAACGGACTTGAAAATTATTAATGAACTAATTAAATTAGGTCAAAATTTGATAAGTCATCTAATTAAGTCCATCAAAGACAAGACATGAATAAGTGAAGACAAGGCATGAATAAGTCAATTTAGATTTCATTCTTAACCTGACTTTGAGAATAAGTTAGAGTCAAAGAAATATTGGAAGAGAGAGAGTATTGTGAAAATTGAAGAAGAATTGAAGCACACTCTCTCAAGCTAAACTTGTGGATTCCGTACAAGCGGGTGAGGACACAATTATACTTACCTAATAATATATATATATTTATTTATTATTAGGTAACTGTTGGATATGATTGTTATATTTTATTTATTTATTTTCTTTTTTTTTTGCACTTGTGATCCGTTTGGTAGGAGGGAAGGAATATGAGTGGATAGAAGATATGAAGGAAGGAATAAATTTTTTTTGTTTGTTAGAGAAGAGACAATGAGGGAAGAGAGAAGAGGATGAATCAACCATTCTTCATGCTTTATAAATTTTTTACCTTTTCAAATATGGACAGAAGATAGAAAAACAAGACTGTTATGAAAATTTTAAATTACAATATTATCCTTCTAATTATTAAGTAAACTTAATATTAGCAATTTTTACATTCCCTTATATTTTAACAAATAAAGTAAAGTGTTACCTCATTCCATTATCTTCCATCCAACCAAATAAAAAAGGGAATGGCACTATCTCTTTTTTAAGGATGTCTCATCCATCCATTCTTCTTTCCATTCTATCCAATTTTATTTATTCCTACCTAATGGAACATTAGATTCATATCTAACGATTGTTATGTTTGGTGTGTAGAAAATTTCTTACTGGTCAGTGAACAAAAATTTCTACACACCAAACACAATAACCATTTGATATGATTTAAGTGTTAAAAAGGTAGTTACCAAACAACATAGCAATCACATTTAATTGTTATTATACATGGTATGGAATAATATTTTGCTCATGATGAGAAAAAAATTTATCCACACCTTTTATAGTGACCGTTGGATTTAATCTAACGGTTGCATTCCAAATCCACTCATCTCCTTTCCATAAATCACAAAACCACTTTCTTCTTATTTTATATTTTCTAAATTAATGGTACCAATTAGTTAGTCATTGTAAACTAATGTAATTACCAAAAAAAAAAAAAATTGTCTTTGTAAATTATCAAAATTGTGTTTTTATTCCTTTCAAAAATGATATAGTAGTTGGAATATAAGTTAGCAAATGAAAGTAAAGTGAATGAATTGAAAATTAATTCTTTTCTATGTATAGATTTGATTATGATTAACTATTTATAAATAAAAAATTTGGATTGTCGGTTCGCTATCAAAACAATCACTTGAAATTGGAACTCACTTATCACATTACAAACTAGCCAATTCAGTGTTCTTCTATCAAATGATGTTTGGAAAGTTCCTAATTACTGGATTATTGATTATCCTAAAAAACATAGGTTTGAAACAAAGATTATCTTCAAATTAAGGAGGATAATATTTTATGGAAGCTTGAAAATATTAATTTTAAATTAGTTTGCTAGTTATCTTAGTTTACAATGGGGTAAAGTGCATAAAATTCCCCTCTAGTTTCAAAAATGCGTAAAAAAACCCCTTCATGTTCACCTTGCACCCCTATAGTTTGTATTTTGTGCAAATCAACCCCTCTGAGCTAAAAACACTTTTGAAGTTCCAATTTTACCCTTCTACCTAATTTTTTAATATTTTTTTACTTTTTATATAATTTTTATAAAAATATTAACTTAATTATAAATTAAATATTCTTCTTTTGTTATCATTTTTTGGCTGAGCCAAAATATATATATATATATATCTTCATTAGTTTTTTAAATATATTTTTTGGCATTGTTTAAAAAAAATGCCTTTTCTTATAACAATGCCAAATGTTTATTTTATTTTTTTTAATAGTGAAGATTTTTTATTTCTTTGTCGATGACTGTGTTGTAGGTCTATTACATCACCCCATAATTTACGACCAAACACATGGAATTCTCCCATCCCACATAAACAGAACACATGTAAAGATTGAGCTATTAAAATTTTATATCAAATTTCATTTAAAATTATCACTCAAAGCTATCACTCTAAAAAAAAATCTCACCTCTTTCTTTTTAAACCCTATTTGATAAAGTCTTAATTGTCATTTGGTACACCATTTTGCAACTAAAATTGGCTTTTCGACTAGCATATCATTGTTTAAATGTCATGAAAAATAAATTGGATCACTGTTGCAATGATTAGAAGGACTTATACAAAGAAGTTATACATTAGTTGTAGTAGTGCCAAAAAATTTTTTTTGAAAAAAGGCATTTTTTTTAAAAAAAAATCTTCATTGTTAAAAAAAAAAAAACATTTGGCATTGTTATAAAAATTAAAACGGAATTTTTTTAAACAATGCCAAAAAAAATATTTAAAAAACTAATAATTTTTTTTTTGGCTCAACCACAAAATGATAATAAAACAAGAATATTTAATTTATAATTAAATTAATATTTTAAAAAATATATATAAAAAGAATAAAATTGTTATTGTTAGAAATATTAAGAAATTAGGTAGAAGGGTAAAATTGGAACTTTAAAAGTGTTTTTAGTTCAGAATGGTTGATTTGCACAAAATACAAAGTATAGGGATGCAAAGTGAACATGAAAGGAATTTTTTACACATTTTTGAAACTAGAGGGGGGTTTTATGCACTTTACCCATTTACAATGGTTAACTAATTGGTAACATTAATTTAGGAGATTGGTGGGTTTGGAATGTGATAATTAAATTAAATCCAACGGTCATTATATTGTGTGGATAAATTTGTTTGTTCACCGGTGAGTAAGAGATCACTACTATATATATATATATATATATATAGTAGTGATATGTATAGTGAAATTTATCATTGAATTGAAAAAGTGAATCACTATCATCTTTAAGTAGTGTAAGTGAGACTCACACTTGCATAATTTAATAGACACTACACATTGAGTGATAACTTTTCATTCTATGAATTATTATCAATATATATATCATTCAGGTGACCAAGAGATTATTTTTGCATGTGTGTATTATGACTCTAGTGATTCTTCAATTTTATTGATAATATGAAGTGGGTCTCATGCGTATTATATGTGTGACTCCATTCAATAGGTCATGAAATTGGACAATTTGAATTATCCATCACGGGATTAGTTACGGGAATGTTTGTTTTGACATGCAATTTTACATATGGTTTAAGTGCTAACTAAAATCTATAAACTATAGCCTACTTCCAATGACTCAAAGTCAATAAAGGACAGACATTTCATTTAAAGTGCTGTATTTATGTCGGACATTCGAACACTGTATCGAACATGTGTTGAACACTCATAAAAGTGTATTAACAATTTTTTCTTTAAGACACTTCTCGAACACTCCTCAAACATGTATTAGACACTTTATAACAGTGATATATATTCAAATATGTCGAAAGAAAATCATATGCGACTAAATTATGATTAAAAATCTAAGTTAAATACATATAAATGACTAAACAAATCTGGTTCTTTGATCTATTTATCTATTTTTATTTATAAGTTTATTTAATTTTTAATTATTGAAGTATATTTGTAATGTAATCGCGTGTTCTATTTTTTTAAAAGAAAATTGTATCAGTGTATTTGTAAATGTATCGTATCTATGTCCCTATCCATGCATTCCTGACTCAAAGTGTCGTACTAAAATCTATAAATTACGACTAAATGAGGTGGCAGTTTGACGGTGTTAAAACGACATCAACATTTTGTACATAAAGTTTACCATCCACAATAAAATAAGATTAAATATATTTTAAACTTGAAGAATGGTAACCAGTAAGTAAAAAGATGCGACAATGGAGGAGTATTTTTATTGTAATCTAAGAAAAAGTGGTAAACACAGTACCAGTGCACAGTAACAATGTATATTTTATCTCATTAATATTGTTAATTTTAGACCACTGATGTTGGCCTTCCACTAATATATTTAAGTGTTCCACTTCTATATTTTTTAATAATGAAATTATACAAGAATTCTTACACTATACTAAATTTCAAACTTATATTTTAAATACCACAATTGCATTTATAATTTAGGATTCAATTTCAATTCTTTTTTTCTTTTTCTTAAAATTTTCTTTCATTTATGTTTTTGTCTCACAGTCTCTCTTGACTATTGGAATTCTAATTCCTTTTTTACTTTTCTTACTCTTTTTTTTTTGTTCTACTTTATTCAATAAATTTTTTGAGTTACTTTTGAAATATTGTTTTTTTCTTAATATATATAAATAAAAAAATCTATGGAATGAAATCATCTCAATTACGAATTTTTTTTTCTTGCTAAATGAATTTATCAATTTTTAATCTTCAAAATATATCATATCTGTTGTATAATTTTTAATCTTCAAAATATATCATATCTGTTGTATAATTTTTAATCTTCAAAACTATGCTCTTATTTTAAAGAGGAGGAGAACATGATGCATAATTTTATAACGTTCCCAACCATGTTGCCTTGGAGAGGAATTTCTTTTTAATTGCCTTGGAGTATCCATATCCGATGAAAGATGACAAAGGTCAAAAAAGAATTAATACGAGAGAGAGAGAAAGAATGAATTGAACTTCTAAGAAAGGTTAAAAAGGAATTATAATTCTAAGAGTTTAGAGAGAGATTGTGAGACAAAACAAAGGAATTGGAATTGAGTCCAAATTTAGAAGGGTAATTATGGTATTAAAAAAATAAGAATCAAATATAATATGGTTTAGGGGCTTTTTTGTAAATTTATTTTAAAAAAAAGATAAAAGTGGAGTACCTAAAGATATTAGTGGATCTCTAATATCAGCTCCCTAATTTTATTATTAGGTAATTTATGAAATATTTCATTTAAAATAACTCTCCCCATGGCACTTTTAACTATAATTTGTAGAGTAATGTTATAATGAGGAAGTTCTCATGTCTCTTGCCATAAGCTCTCCCTCAAAAGAAATATTTTTAAACACAAAAAAAAAAGCAAAAAAAATATAATCACTTAGCAAATACGGAGCACTAAAATCTTCTTATACAAAAAAAAAAAAAACTCAAAATATCATAAATTGAATTTATAATAGATGGTCAAAGTTTTACATCCTATTTTTTTTACATCAAACTTTGACTGTCTCTTATAAATTTAATTTATGATATTTTGAGTTAATTTTTTTTATTTGAAATAATTTTAGCATTGATTATATGATTTTTTTTTTTTTTTTGTTTACAAATATTTATTTTAAAAGAGAACTCTGACCAGAGTCACGAGAGCACTCTTGCTATAGCATTACTCTAATTTGGACTAACAGAAAAATGGAGCTCGGGAGCCGCAGTTAGTTTTATGGTTCGCAAATCCACCATAAAATGGAAGGAGAGAGAAGATAATGAGGTGTCTCATTTGACAGATTTTATGATGGTCGGTGTTGATAGAGTTATTTAATTAATTTCTGGTGGGCTAGAATATGCACAGATAATAAGACCAAATAATATTTATTTTAAATAAACCAAGTCAGTTTTACCGGAAGGGGAGCAGAACACTTAAAAGGCGTGCTCGGTTCACTTTTAAAGCTTAGGTTCACCTTTTTTTTTTTTTTTTTAATAAATAAATAACTGTTCTATATTTTTAGTTAAAACAGTATAAAATTTTGATTGATTGCTAATATGTTAAAATAATTTTCCAAAAATTGAGTTAAGAAGAAGTGACGGTCCAGAAAATTTTTCGACTTTTAATAATACTCCCTTCATCCTTAATTGTTTGTCCACCTTTACTTTTTTAAAAAATTAAAAAGTCAATATACTATATTTTATAATATTTTAAATATAAAAATAATTAAAATATATAATATAACATGAATGTGGACCCATAATGGATAGATTTGTCAACACATTCATTATTAATACAATAAATAAAAAAATGATATTCGCACTCTTATTTTCTACAATTGCTCTCTACTTACCTTTTTCTTTTAAAAAAAATGACAAAAAAATCCTTAAACTAATTAATATACCATCCCTTATTTTATAATATCATAACTACCATTTATATTATAAAGTTAAACTCTTTTTTACCTTCTTTAGTTTCTTTATTACGAGTATGTTTTTTTTGGGTCCTATCAAAAGTGATATATTTTTTTTAATTCTTTTTACTTTCTTTAGTGCTTTTTTTTAATTTTGTCAAAAGAGATTACTTGTTCATAGGTCTTTTTTTTTCTTCTTGTCAAAAGGATAATTTATTTAACAAAAATAACTTTTTTTTTCACTTCTTCCAATAGATATAATTTATTCAGTAGAGATAAAAAAAAAATTGAACGTATCAAAAAATATAATTTTTTCAATAATGATATATTTTTTTTAAAAGTACTCTCGATGTAGATAGTTTACTAAACAAGAATAAATTTTTTTAGGTACTTTTTTACTTTGTCATGTCAAGGAGAATTTATTCAACAAGGATAATTATTTTTTAGGTACTTCTTAATTTTTAATTCATGCCAAAAGAAATAATTTATTCAACAAAGATTTTTTTTTTATCTCATGCCAAAAGATATAATTTATTCAACATATATATATATATATATATATATTGGTCTTGTCAAAAGAAATAATTTATTCAACATAAATAACTTTTTTTGGTCCTGTAAAAAGAGAGAATTATTTTTTTTCGTGTATTATTTTTGAATCCGATCAAAGAGACCAAAAACATTAAAGATAAGAGATAAATAGAATGTATAAAAGAGCAATTTAGTATTTTGAAAAAAGTTAATCATTCACATGTGAAGTGAATGTTATAAGTGACATTTCTCTTAAAATAGGAGTGCAAACGTAAAAAATGGAAGTGCGAATATCATTTCCCTAAAAAAATTAAAAGTCACCATCTTAATAAGTTAGATTTTCAAAGATTGACAATAAAAAGGGGTGAAGGGAGTAATAAGATTAATTTTTTTAAACAAAGATAATAAATACAAATATGTAAATGTAATTGATAATATTTTCATTCAATACATTTTATAATTTTATTCGATGGAAATATCTCATTTTTAATGTCATTAAATATACTTCTCTTAATATTTATAATTAAATGTGCCTCAGTCATGGTATGTTTTCTTCTATAAAAAAAAATTACAAACAAAAAATACAAACTATTAGATGAACCTAGTCACTGAGTTGCGTAAACATACTTCTTCCTTCCTTATATTTCTTGTCTTTGTGTTGGATTTTAAGACCAAATATATTTTTATAATTTTGTATGAGCATTTATACAAGAGTGAAATGCTCTGAAAAGAATACCTTAAAAATGGCTCTGACACCCCCTATCAAAGTTAACGATTGTATGTTTCTAACAGTTAAAGTGATTTTACCATTATGGCTCTCCTATATTTAAACAGACTGCAAGCGTCATTTGCTGACTTATAGACTAAAAATATGAAATGTCTATTTTGTCATTTATCAAATCTAATACTCTCTCACTATACATGTATTTCTGAAACAACATATATATAGAGTAATAATCTCTTACTCACGGGTGAGAAAAAATTTTTTTACACACCAAGTATAGTAACTGTTGGATATGATCTATAAGTGTAAAAAAGATAACTTTCAAAAATCATTGCAATCATATCCAATGGTTACCATACGTGGTGTAGAATAATTTCTTGCTCACCGGCGAGCAAGAGATCATTTCTCCATATATATATATGTGTGTACTTACATATATCTCTAAAACCACCCCAACCACCACCAAGAAGATGACTCCACCTTCACTGACAACATCACCACTGCCCACTTTCTTGCCCCACCACGACCCTCTAACCCATCATCTTTTTCTTTCCTTAAGCTCATGCCATCGCCACCTTAGTGTCATGCCCCAAATCAGTTTCTCGTGGATGCACTTGTGGATAAGAGTTGTTTAAGAATTTTTTGGGTTGATTGGATGTCAGTGGTGACCGAAAAACATGGCTGGAAATCAGTAGAAACAATAGTCTAAACAAGCCTCGATTTGAACTGGTTCCTTCCTAAATCTTAGATTGATACATGAGAGATTTTTGGTTGTTGATTTGGAGTGGATTAGGTAGTGTTTGGTGGTCAAAAGAATACTGAAATAATGGCTGTCATAGAGTTCCGCAACATAGCTTTTCTATGCATGGGCTTGACAGTGGAGGTTATTTCACTGATGATGGATCTTTGGCCTCAATGCCTCTAATAATGGAAGTTCAATGAAGGAATGGAGTGCTCGACGGTGGGTGGACTTTGGAGTTACGATGGTATGCTTCGTCGGAGGAGATAATGGAACTTCGATAAAGATGTGGTCTGTGCATGGAGATGGTGATGGGTAATTGGCAGTGAGATGGTTCTGGACAAGATGAACTCTAGGCATGTTTATATATAGAAAGAATATATATATGTATATATAAAAAGAAAGAAACAATATATATATATATATATGTATATTTATACTTATAGGTGATGAATGTTATGTTTGGCTGTGCAGTGGGTTCTATGGAAGAATTCATTTTGAGGGTATAAAGGTCAAATTTGTGCTCTCAAAGAAAAATGGTAATTTTGGCATTTTAACATTTCAAATTAGCTGACGTTGGACGTTCCTAATGGTCAACTAATAACATGAGATGCAGGGCCGGCCCTGGGCCTAGGCGGCCCAGGCGGTCGCCTAGGGCCCCCAAATTTGGAGGGGCCCCCAATTTTTACCCAACCTGCACTATTAGGCCTCTTTTAAAAGAAATATTATTGGGCCTCTTTTAAAAGAAATACTAATTGGGCCTCTTTTAAAAGAAATACTAGTGGGCCTCATTTAAAAAAATACTACTGGGCCTCATTTAAAATTACTAGGCCTCATTTTTAAAAAAAATATTTTTACTATTGATGATAGAGGGTACTGGGTCTCATTTTTTTTAAAACAAATTTTACTGGTTCAATTACTCTATGCACATTTTCTTCTTTTTTTTTTTTTTTTGTTTCTTATTTTTTCCTCATAGGTCACAACTCGTTTCTTCTTCTTTCTTCGTGCTAGCACTGAGCAGCAACATTTTCCTCTCATTTTTCTTCTTATTTCTTCACGCTAGCATCAATTAACTTGTTTTCTCTCATTTTTCCTCTTCTTTCTTCACTTTAATTAATAATTTTGTAACTCAAAATGCAAGATAATTACATTTACTTTGATATGAAGTTCAAATTTGATTTTTGTGACTAAGTTGTGTTGAATATTTTAATTTTTTTATGTGAATTGGATTGTGCTATTTATAAAGTACCAAGACCAGAATTTTTTTTATTTTCAACATTAATATATTTTATGTGCTTATTATCTCATTTTGATAAAAATTTTGCACTCCTATAAAATTTATACGCATATGAAACTTTATGTATAAAGGGCCCCCATTTGAGAGTCCGCCTAGGGCCACTCAAATTTTTTGGAATCTCAGGGCCGGCCCTGATGAGATGCTAGGGTTAAGTCAATCAAAACTTAAGGGTGTCAGAATCATTTTTGACACAAGTATTCTCCGTGGGCAATAAACGAAAATTTAGGGGGGTGTCCTAGCATTTCAACCTTTGTACAATCATTAAAAGATAAAGGGTAAAGTACATAAAAATCCCTCACTATATAGAAAATGTGCAAAGACCTCCTTATTATTCGCAAAACTCCTACATTTTCTCAATTTTAGCAAATAAGGACAAATATTCAATTTGAACAATGAAATGACTAAAGTACCCTTACTTTATAAATAAAAAGTCAAAACTTGAAATAACAAAAGGGATACTTTCGGGTTTTCAAAAAAGTGTCACATCATCAATTTGCAATAGATAGGGATTTATATGCAAAACTAAAATAACAAAAAAGTTGAGTGAAAATGACTCTACCAATGACAAAGTGAGTGAGAGAGAGAGAGAGTTGATTGCTCTTTTCTGATGACCTAAAACTTTAGTGGGGACAATTTAAGAATTTTAATAAAAACATAGGTATATAATGGAAATAGAAAAAAATCCAGTGGGGGATGCCCCCACCGGGCCTAAGGTATGTCTGTGCCGGTTACAAAGGGACTTGTTTTCCAATAACAATTTTTTATAGTCTTTTGGAAGTTATTTTTTTTTTCTTTTAAAAATTATTTTGAGAGAATTGAACTAAACCACGGTCGGCTCGATACAATTAGAGGCCTAAGGGTGGCAATTCGTGTCAAAAATTCTTGACATGAACACAACACGATTATTACATAGGTAACACGACACGACATATTTACCCATTTAATAAATGGGTCAAAACCTAACACGACACAAATATGACTTGTTTAGCTAAATGAGTTATTTCTAATATGAACATAACATAGTTATCTAACACGTTTAGCTAAACGTGTCTTTTTTAACACGAACACGACACGTTTAGTTAAACGAATTGATCGAGTTGTAAATGGGTTGGCAGGTCAAATATGAACACGCCACAATTAGTTAGTGGGTCAATCCGTGTCGACACAATTACAACATAAACACAATTAATCCAAACCCAAACCTACTTATTACATGTCGTGTTCGTGTTGTGTTAGCACGTGATGGCAATTATTGTCACCCCTAATGAGGCCTCCGACACCACAAAATCCATAAAACTTTTATCACTGTTTTATTTAGTTTTTTAGAAGTTCCATGAAACTTTTACCGATTTTTTTTTTACTTACCATCACGCCATCGTAGTTCCTTTGACTCTAAATAGTTCATACTCAAGTTACTTACACATCACATATTATCATATACGGGTATTTTTCATCAGTTCCTCCACGTATTTACACAAACTAATACATGAGAGCTCTCACTCTTGACTAACAAAACATCACCATTGAAAAAATAATTATAAACACTAATTCACAAAAGCCACACGAACTTGCAAACAATTCAACTAACACAAATCACATACCACAATTATCCAAAAATTCATCAAGCACTGGGACATTATATTATATTACGTTAATATCATATTTTTTTTAACATTCTCAAGGATAATGAAAAAGTAATTTAAATTATCTCAACAACCAGTAGTAACACAAGTAAGGTTTAGGAGAGATATAGTTAATTATTTTTTTGAATATTTCATGGTTTTGGTGATTGTAATGCTAATTTTATTTTTCGGTGTCTCGAAACAAAGTTAAATTCAAAAATTTATTTATTTTTCAAATCAAATAATTAAAATAGATTTATAACTATTGTTATTAAATAAGAAGAACCTTCTTGGGAAAAAAAATTGACATTACTTTTTATAAAAATGATCCACATAGAAATTATAGTATACATTCAATTATTAAACCAATAACGAGATACGTAAAGGAAAAATGAAAGTTACTAGGTAAAAAATAAGAAGAAAAAGACATAGTAGTAATAGTGGTGGTGGTGTTAGGAGACTTTTCTCCAAACGGATTGGGATGCTCCTGAACTAAACAAACTCTTATATATATATTAGGTTGGGTCAATGAAGGATGGTACGCTATGAATATCGCCAAAATAAAATTGATCTGATGACTGGGAAGCTGGCTACCGAAGTTCAAGTGGATGACGATCGTAACTATAAGGGTTCTAAAGTAGCAAAAAAAATTATTGGATAAGTTCGGACCCCCACAAAAGACGTAATGATCTGAGTTTCAGAAAAAAAAAGTTCGATGAAATAGACATGTATACGAAGATGCGTTGATTTATCCCTGCTGTTTGTTTCATGAGATTCCAAACAAGTGAGGCCAACTTTAAGAATGATCCTAGCCTACATAGGAATCAGAACTCCTCTAACATGCTGCACTCATCGGTGAAGAACAACCCTTGATGCCATGAGATAGAGAAAAGTATTTGACAAGATAAAAAGAAGTTACTATCAAGGAAAATCAGGTACATCCCATCAGGCCTCATTCTGAGACTGGGCATAATTGAATCCACAAATTGAAGGGGACCACTCATTCACTGAAAAGCTTTCAAGGGCATTTTTTTTTTTTTTTTCTTTCTCTCTCTCTCTCTCTCTCTCTCTCTGTACATATAGATAGCACGCTTTCCCTTTTTTTTTGGTTGCATTGATAAAGGCGATAAATAATTGATTAGAAGAGACAGGAGGACTGAGTAAAGGCCAGCATCAACCCACCTCCTTTTACTCGTTTTATCTGTACGTACATTTCAGTAATGGTTAATGGGGAGGGCATCATTAATTTTCATTTTTCAGCCACCTACCTTTCATCAACTACATCTACATATCTAAATGAATAAATTATGTTCAATGGGTTATTGGCTTTTGTTAACCTTTTATTAATTTTATTTTTCAATCAAGTAATCGAAAAAATGGTAACACAGATGTGACGAAATGGTAGAGGTTTTGTCCCTTTTGACCAGCTTTTTTACTATCAATTAGCCCAGTTAATATAACCTATTTCTCTTAAAAGGAAGGTGAGCCCATAGTAAATATTTGTATGTTTTTGTGTTCATAAGTATTTACCTAACTAAAGAGAAATAACTTTTTTATTATTATTATTAAATAAGAAGAGTTTATGACTTTTATCATGAAAAAACTTTCATGATTATATTGACATTTCAAAATGTAAGTTCAGATTCACCACAAACTATAAGTCATGAAAAGATTTTTGATAAAAATCTAAATTTAGATTCACAACAAACAAGTGTGACACGTGTGATGATAAATTACATAGTCAATTAGGTCAACTTCTGACCACAACGACCAGATAGAAAAATAGTGATAATGAAATACAGAGTCAGGAAAAATATTTTAATATAATAATGTATACGATTGCCATTTTGATTTCATGATTTTCAATGATAACTGTGGGACCATATACCATGGTATAATCAATAGCTTGTTCGTATTCATACGACCGTCGCATCAGCTAATACTAATGTACATCCAAAATCATTGGGCCCACGCACTGGTGTGCATTAGTGTCAAGGAAACAATACGTCATTTTTTTTTTTTTAGGGCAAAGCCAATTTAACACGAGGAATCAAATTCATAACATTCACAAGTTTAATGCTACTTTCTCACCCGGCAGAGAGTTCAAATCTCCACGGAGATTAGAAGCGTGTGAATTTCTGCCAAGTTTTTTTTTTTTTTTTTTTAAAAAAATCCAGTCACAATCTACATTTTTAAAATACAAATAAAAAAATTAGAACTCTAAGCCCAACGGCTAAGCTCGCTGGCCAGTTTGTTACACTGGCGAGGAAACCATTGCAGAAAAAACCCCTTCTAGGTGCGATCTGAAATGTACAGTCCATTAGTAGAAGGGAAGAGTGGGATGAACAAAAGAAAGGAGGAGAGGAACATGGGTGAGGGAGGGACTCATCTAGATATATCATCGGCATTCTATTGGCAAGCATGGTCCAAAGAGACTTCATTTGGGCAGATAAAACTTTAGTCAACCTAATTAAGTAATTCATCACTCCCTCGGAAGGATTCACAAATTTGTCTTGTGAATTCGATGAAACCCTTAAGAAGAATATACATACATAATAGTCTACAAACATAAATCACCATATTCAAGTTCCGCATACGGCTCATACAGGAGCCGCGACCATCATTTTAGAGGCTAGTCTGTTTCTGTGGACATGGTAGTATGGAAATAAATTATCAACAATCCAACAATGGGTTGCACTTAATGAATGCAGAACCTCGTTGTTAATAGGCATACGGCAGTATTCTCCATGGAACAAGTTTACAGTATTCTTCCCAGACTTCTTTATACTTCTCTGCACAACGAGTTTCATCTCTTCTCTCTCTCCATACTAGCAGAATGAAAAGATAAATAGGGTAGAAGTATGGAATAGGAGAACTGCAAAAATCATGAATTCTCAAAGTGAAGACAGCTTCTATATGGAAATCAATAACCACATCAAAACACATTCCAGAATAAATGAGAAATTACCTGATCCCACAAGGTAAACTAAATGACAGCGCCACAAGCAGATCCCCTAGGTAATTACAGTGTCTTGCAACTCCCCTTCAACCCAAGAAAAATATATATATAAATAAAAGACAGATGCAAAATGACTGTTTGTCCAAGTCATGCTGCATCTTAATCATCCTAGAAACAGCTATACTACCACAATAGACTTATGAATTGTAGATGACACCCTCCACGCACAATATCACGATTATCTCAGATAGAGGTTATTATTAAACATTTGTGAAGAATTCAGTTTTCATTGATGCTCAAAGATGATCTGTGTTTTATCTTAATCAAGGTCACGTCTATTAATTCACATCGTGTTCCTTAACAACACTATCAATTACATAATCACTCTTGCATTACTGACATTCAAATAGCTTTCAGTTCTTTTTTCTTAGTTTCCTTTCGTCTTTCTTTTATTAATGAAAATCAAGAACATAAAATGAAAATTATTATCAGATTGAAACCTTACCAATAACCAGAAGCAAGCAACTTCCCCCCAATAACTTTTGGAGGCCTTCCCCATATTAGCGCTTTTGGATTCTTTTTGAATACATGCTTCTGCTTGTTAGCTCCTCTGAACACCCGATACCTTCCCAATACAATTAGAGTGCCATTTTACTTGTTAAGAAAAAGAACAAATAACTAAAGAAAACAAAAAAAAAAGAATTGAGTGTTGAGACAGCGAAGTCGAAAGAAACTTACCCAATCAGAAAAACAAAGCAATTTGCAATAACAGCAGCTGTTGTTAGCTCCACCTTGTTATATAACAGCCACCAACCCTGTAACAGCGGAGAAAACAACTGATAATCTAATAATTGTACAACGTAAGAAAATATTTAAACTGACCGTATTGAACTAATGATAATGTCTTTTTCTTTTTGGCAAGTGAACTAATGATATAGAGTACAACTATAGAAATACAGATATTATAAGAAATAATGAGAAACCACCTGTTTTCATTATTAAAGGTACATAGAAAGTGATACATATTGTTATTTGGATAATAAATTTCAATTCTGCGTATAATGAATGGATTATCAACATGAAACTTACTTTGGAACATGGTAATTTGCAAGTAGGCTTATTACTTAATTGGGGTGTGAAAGTACTAGTTTGAAATGCAAGGCTGATTTTTTAAACCACTAAAAGAACTAAAATAACATTCATTTACAATGCGACTCTGTATTCTAGAAAAAATCTAGAATTTAGTTGAATGCTTTTCCTTAAAACTTACCAAGGAAGAGTGTGAAAAAAGTTACTAAATTTGCAACATAGAGATGCCGGTTGAATGTATCATTACTTGTGATCCAAATCACACAGCCCGATGTTTTGTAAAGAACTCTATTTGTTTAAAAAACCATCTAAACAAAAATTTCAAGAATTTTGTTTTAAATGATTGGATTAAACACACTATGTAGCAACAATAAATAAATAAACATTCAATGATTAAATATAGTTCAACAAAGAATCTAAATAATAAAAAAAAAAACAAGAACCTATGTTCCTCCAATCAATCATTTAAATAACAACAAAAATGGGCAAGAATGCAGGGAAATTAAAGATGAACGTATCCTGGCCTCAAGAATGAAGAAAATCTCAGTAATGTGGCATTAGGACTTGTTTTTTTCTACTAGACTTCAGATAATTGCCCACTAATTTGTCTTATTTCCTTGCTACCCCCCACCCACCTAATAAGACAAAGCATATAGTCAATTTTTGTACTTAAAAACTGAAGGCAAAAGCTGTGCCCATAATTCCGCCTAGGCATGGAGTCCACCGTGTATGTCAAAAGGTTCTACCATTACACATTCTGATCTTCAATTAATTGAATAAAAGAAAAAGAAGAAGAAGAGAGAATAACAGAAAGAAACTGAAGTCTAGTAGAAAAAAACAAGTCCTAATGCCACATTACTGAGATTTTCTTCATTCTTGAGGCCAGGATACGTTCATCATGAAATTTCGTTGGATAAGAGGATCTAAGGATTAAAACATAAACTTTATGCTTGACAGCACTATGCATGTATGACTTGTCAAAAAAAAAAAAAAAGACAGCACTATGCAGGTATGGTCAACTGATAATGTTATGTCAAGCAATAGTCTATTAGAAGAAAATTCAGAGGTTTTGAATATAATGCTCTTTCATTGTTCTGAATTAAGATATGTCTATCAGTCAATTCCAAAAATCATGATTCTATTATCCTGCTGAACTCCCATGAATAAAAATGTGCAGTTAATGTTAGCATGGAGTTTCCACTTCACTAAACATGTTTATGAACAAGTGGTAAGTTGTCACCATGCAACCAAGTGTACAGATCTGAGTATACTTATTTTGTTCTCCCTTTCATCTTCTTACGCCCAGAAACAGAGACAATTCTTTCAGTAAGTTTAGAAAACAAGTCATTGTCACATGCCTGGATACTAAAGGTAAAAGGAATCCACACTAGATCACCAAACACCAGCATGAAGCCCAATCTCTCTGCAATTATATCCCAGCTACAAAATTACATATATAAGTTTAGATTTGTTAGTAAAACAATAAATAGATGGTAAATTTACAGCTTCAGACAGCTAAATGAAAATAAAAGAGTGAAGGAAGACAAAATAATGTACATAAAAAAACATGATTAATTGCAAACAGAAATACACAAACAAACATCAAGATTTTAAGTATAGACTTCCACAAAAGAAAGTATCTCGATAGTCAACCTATGTTACATGGACTTGGGTACATGTGTCGGGTGCGGGTATGTATCCACACATCAAAATTAACAAATCTCCAAATAGAAGGGCACATGGACACTGCTAAATATTTATTTTATTTTATTTTCTACAGTAACTTAATGTATTTTTGTAATATAGTGTTCAATATAGACATTTCACTCATTTTGAAGCAATAATATAATAAATTGAATTATAGAATATGATTTTTAGGTGCATGTCCAACCAAAAGTGTTGGACACATATCCCATACCCACGTCCAAGTATTGTGTGTCCGACATGGGTACTTCACATATTTTGAAGAGTCCATGTAAGATAGTAGTCAACAAGTTAAGGAATAATATCAGTCACATATAGACTAAATTTGAAAAGACATAAAATCATATCCAAATCAACTGAAAAAAACTGCACGATCATTTTAAGTATAACTTTCACCATCAATTTCAGTACTCGCCAGCCTTTGGTAAAATGAAGCATAAATATATGTATCTACGTATGTATATATACAAGAATGCATGCATGTAGGTAGATATGTAAACAATATATAAAGTACTAAAGTAGCAGTATTAAGTCATCTGGTCGTTAGTTTGGATTCAGGGGTATTTTTGTCGGTTTGGATTTGGGTCCTAGTTCAGTCAGCCAAGTCTAAAATGGGTGTTTTGGGTCTTTCTTGTATTAAGAGTTATGTTGTTAGTATGCTAGGGAATTATTTCTCTTTTGGAAGGTTTATTTGTAAAGTCTTGTATTGACTTTGCAAGGAGCCTTTAAAGTTATAAAAAGGGGCTGGGTATCCTGGGAGTAGAAATCTGAGAGCAGATCTTTCTGACAAGAAAATTCAGATTTGACTTGCAAGTCAAACACAGCTAGGGTTTTGAAGCACTGAAGCTTTGGGTTTGAGGAGTCGACCATGAAGCACCTTACAATCTCTTTACTGCGGCATTTCACATGGTAGGACAGCACTTTGACTTTGTTTTCTTAATATAGTGATCTGAGAAGTACCAAACATACCACCAAGACAAATGATATCTCCATCCTCTCAAATGAGAGATTTAGGGTTCAGGTCCTCACCGGGGCAAAAGTGAGTGTGTGAGTGTGATGGGTGTGTGCATCTTACCTACAAAAAAGAAAAACAAACAGAAAAAAGTACCAAAGATCAGGCATCATTATAGATTTATATGATACAAGATCTCCATTCCTTGATAGCCATATCTGTTGATATTATATGCTGTAAATACAAGATCTCCATTCCTTCCTTGATAGCAGTATCTGTTGATATTATATGCTGGAATACTGTATTATATAAACTCATAATTGCAGTTAGTTGTTATTAATTTCAGAATATATTGTTTCTTTGATGTTCTGAGCTTATTAGCCATCATTGTTGCAAGAACTTGCATGAGAGCAAGTTTGTCTCTTGTGTCTGTAAATTTCTTCGACTTATTGGGTGTTTGAGTTGTAAGAAAACCTATGGATACAAGAGGTGTATGTGTAGAAATTATGCAACTATTAAAGTGTTTCAAGAGTTGGAGCAAATATTATACCTTGACGAGCTGGTTGTTCAAGCAAAGAATTGGGCAATGGAAGCGACAATGCATCAGATCATCTTGAGGAGGTTTTAAGTATATGAAATGGATAATGTTGAGGAAGAAAGAATTAGTTAAAAGTTATGTGGTCAATAATGTGCTTTTTATTCAATGACTAATGCTCACACCTACAATTAATAAGAAAGATGAACGGCTTCACAAAAAATATCTCAACATATATAGTACTTCAGAGGGAAGCCTCAAAAATCAGATTATTGACAGTAGTAGTAGCAAAATCTAGCTTCTCAAGAGATGGGGGAACAAGTTAAAGCTTGAGACAAGAGACACGTCATTCGTAGCATATCTTTCAATTCGACAACGGGAATAAGGTAATTGTGTCTTGAAGATGCCTTGTTAATTTTTCAATAACTGGGAAGTCTTAGAAATAACAGGTATACTAATGATATAATACCGAGGGATGCATGCGGCATTCTACTTGGTCTTTCTTAGCAATATGACTAAGTACAACTCACAATGATGGCAAGAGCTACGAAGTTTGATCAAGAAATAATCAGACCTCTAAAAGTTACATTCTCAGGGTCCTAACAATTCCTAAAATCATGTCCTATTTGATTCTTTACAGAACTATGAAATTACCACCAAAGGAAAGAAGGCTAAACTTGGCCCAACTCCAACTTAGAGAATGAGATTTTGAACACGTTACTCATTTCAGTCCAAAGTGTGCTTTAGAGAGTCAAAATTCTCATATTCCCTTAAATCCTGTATGTGTATTATTTGCATACATACCGCTTCAGCATACTTATCAATAACATGTCACAAGAAAGCCTGCCAATGTTCAGGAATATACATATACATAAAATTCTAGCTAGCAACAGCAACAGTTGCCTCCAATAAAATAGTGGTTCGCGAGAATATATAGCAGATTGAGTAAAGATGAAAAGTTTCTGAAATTAGAAGAATGGCAAACAGAAATGATTCTTCGCGAATGTAGATCAGGCTAGCACATTAGTATATGAAAAATGATCTGACAGAATAATGCAATTGCATAATTTGCATTACATGTATGCTCTAATGAGTTATATTTCTTCTGGAAAAAAACAGATAATACACTTACGTGGAGGTCATGTACTCTTCATAGAAGAAGTAATCCAAGATGTATAACTGAAAGAAATTGTAAACCAGATTAAGAAAAAAAAAATCAATCACGCATGAAACATAATTTAGAACATGAGAGTACAACATCACCAAATTACCAAACAGAATAGCTGGTAGAGAATCATCGATCTGCTCAAGTTGGCATCTTGAATACTTTTAGCCAGAACTGAAATATTGATCAGCAGCCATCCCATCATTCCAGCTCTAACGAAGAAAAATCTACAGGAGGAAATTCCAGTATTGTCACAAACAATATGTTTATCATAAATGTGATTGGATTGTGCCATTGCATCAATTCAGTATAGTCAAAGATCTTCAGGTAACCAATAGAAATGGGGAAAACATAGGTTTTTTGAAAATTATATTTTTTATGTTTTAAAACAATAGGATTAAATTGAAAAGGTAAAATAATTTTATAAAGTTCACAAAAATTGCCATGTTATGCACGAATAAAAACAATCATAAATGAAAACAAGTTTGTTCGTATGACAATATGGTAAAAGAATAGAACCATGACATATGGAGGAAGGAAAAAATATCTGAAGGTGAGGAGTTCAGTCCACAACATTTTCAGCTAAGAATAACATACAGTTACGGAATGAGAATATTATCATTATGGCATTTGGAAAAGAGTAATTTTATGAATAAATAACTTAAAAGACATGTTATGTGATAAAATTCTAAGAGACTCTCCACAATGGGTGACGTACCCAGAAATTTAAAGACCAGATTACATACTTGAGGTCCGTGCCCATAAATTGAGGATTCAGCTGTATTCCAAACCACCTATTTGATGACATAATATAGTAGCAATATCAAGATGAATGATGATTGGTCAGACAGTCTTCAAGGAAATTAAATAAGCAACATAGATTTTAAGTATTTTTATTTTAATGACAACAACAAAAAATATATGGTCTAATATAATTATGGATGTGGAAAAATCTTGAAGATGATACAAGCAAATGTGTTGAGCAACAAAGACAATTTATCGTAATGACAACAACAAAAAATAAAGGGTCAAAATATAATTAGGGATATGGAAAAGATCATGAAGATGATATTATAAGCAAATATGTTAGTAACTTGTTATTTACTTTTTTATCTGCCCTTCTGAATATAAAGCTTGCAAGTTAGAAGTGTTCATAAAATACCACATAGCAGAAAGGTCCACATTTCTAGTAGAAAACACCTCCCTGGAAGTTTTTAGCCTCCTCGTTTTTTATTATTTTTTTATTTTTTTTTGTGTATGTGTGTTGAAAAGTACCCCACATGAAATTGCCACTGAGACACCAAGGAAGCACTACCACCTTTTCACCCTTCCAATTCCAACTACAAAGAACCAATCTCCAATTATATATTTGGCACATTGAGCCTCAGAAAGACTTCCTAGCAGAAAAAGAAATAGGCAGTCCCAAAACTCCCAAGAATTTAGACGATGAGAATAGACCAACCAAAGGGAGATGCTTCTTAAATCTTAATATGTCCTACTCCAGAGCTAAAATATATGTTTTCAATCTATCTTATAGTAACATGCCACAATGAAGATGTAATCTGAGGGTGAATCCTTTCTCATTTGAATAATGTTTACATGTATCCATCAAAGGCAAGACAGGTCTCATATGAGGAATGATGATAGTTAAATAGGCCTTTGATAAATCTAGACTGTGACCGTGTGGGAAATCACGGAACCACAAAACAACAAGATCATGTAATGATTTAGTAAATATTATTGCTAAAGATCAAATAAGAGGTCATGGTGTTGTATAGGGCGAACATACCTCAATTACAAAAAAACATATTCAACCTTTCTTACTAACATAGATCAACGATTAATTAAACAGATGCACACTCCACACATCCTTTCCATAATGGCTAACAAAAATTTTCATTGAAGGATAGCATATTACTTTATCTAAAATAGTAGCTCAATTCCATCTATCGCATTAATATAAAATTTCTCGTTCTACAAGAGTGAGAGTGAAAGTAAGCCAAGGACATTTGATAGTATTACCAGTCATGAATTATATTTCCCGTGATATGAGGCTTCAAGGATGAACCCTGATCACGCGATTGGCGACCAACCACATAAAGCACTAGCGTCACCTGTCATATAAAAACAAAAGAAGGTTAAGGTAACACAAATGAGATTTAGAAAGAAATAGAAACTACAAGGTAATAATAGTTCTAAAGTAACAACTATCCTTATGCCAACAGAGTATTCTATGAAATATGGGTGTAATCTTTACGGTCCTTGGAAGTTGGAATCCAAGCCACACTGAATGCAATTTGAACCATAAAATATAAACCTTTTAGGTGGAAACCAATATATAAAAAGAAAAAGTCAAACTCTAAAGATGAAAAGGCAAAATATCAAGAATTGTAATAAACAAAGGTGATTGAATGATGCATAAGTTAAACATGCAAATGAGGCTAAGGATGGTGTTTCTCCATCTTGATGAACAATTAATTCAATAGATATCACATAATATTGTGTTCCACACTATTGCAGGAATAGAGTACCGAGACACATACAACAAATCCATATAATAGGACTTGGGCTTCATAAACTACAAGTTTATCATTACATTATTTATCATTTTCCATGTGCAGAATACCCACTTGAAGAGTGAGATGTATTAAGAGCAAATAAATTGATAACATGATACTGGAAAATGTTTTCATGCTGAATATAACGTCGACCCTATTTCAGTGTGATGCAAATTTCATGCAAGTTGTAATTCATTCAAAGCAAACCACAACGCACACATCTCATTGATCAAATGTTTTCCACAGGTATTACCTTGCATTAAAATGATGATATTGAAGATATAACTTTAAGTAGAACATAATTTAAAAATCATTTGCTTTAGGGAGGGAAGTTGGTCTTGACTTATATGTGATGGCATTTATAATGATTGTAATTATGCCTCCTATTTCAAAGAAATAAATTCTAAACATAACATTCAAGGATATGCTCTCTCATAATTACATTTTTTTTTTTTTTTGGTAAATACTCTCATAATTACTTACAATTTTACAAGTACACTGAGAATACAGAACAAACTGACAAACTATTAAGTTGGAAGGCATAATTTTAGTCATACAAAAATTAATTTCAACAAACAAAGAGATCAAACTTTTACACTTGCATAAGCATGCTTGGTGCTTTTATATAAGCTTCAAAAAATTAATTATAGTTTTGGTGATGTTTAAACCCAGATCAAAGTTTTTTAAGCTACTTCTGGAGCTTGAGATGCGGTTATACTGATCTGTCATTTCATTCTCATGAGAACAGGAAAAGGTTTTTAAACTCAGAAACATTTTTAATTTTGTTGATACTTAAAACTGATTTTATTGACATTTACTGTCAAGTAACCGGGCATCTGTTTCTTTTTAATAATTGCTGCTGCTTGGAGATTCATTAGATTCCTCAAAAATGTTCAAATCTCTTTCCTTATAGCGTAGATGTTTTCAAAGAAGTTCAGTATAGAGCATCACTTATTTGATTCACTCAAAATATAAAATCGTGACTAAAGAATAGAAAATTGTTGCCTTGTGAAGTATAAGAATCATCAACAAATAACGTCATTTGAAACAAGAAGAACCTTAAGAATACAAAAATGCAAAAGAAAATAATGACAAAACTCAAGCAATTTCGCATGCCATAAACTAAAGGGAATACTAACAATGACAAAACACACTCATTGTGTTAGGGAAATGTGAAGATGCAACCTATTTGTTTTCCGAGTGATGAAAGATAAATTTCTAACTTACAAGAAAACTGAATATAAAAGTTGTTGACAAGAGCTCAAGTCCTCTGTCTGAGATCGCCTGCAAACATCAGAAAGATATGACTGCATCTTCACATAAGGACCAACAAATATTTGTATACTCTACATTCATATGGGATGTACAAGCATGGAGACAGCAGTAGAAAATGGTTAAAGTTACACACTGCAGTACTACTATCGGCATCTCTTGTTGTGTCGGACAATAGCCAAATCCAACATTATCATCATCATCATCATCATCCCATAAGAATGGGGTCGGCCACATGAATTCTCTTTCTCCAATCCTTCCTATTACATGTCATTTCGCCTACTAAATTTAACTTTTTAAATCATTTTTAATAACCTCATCCCATATTATTTTTGGTCACGCTCTCGATCTCTTACCTTCTATTACAACTAGCCAAATCCACCATATTTGTAATAAATTTGTCCACTATTCATTCCATAATACAATAAAGCTATGTTTGGTAGTTTGAACTAAATTTTCTCCAATTCCAAGGTGCCGATTCGGTGCTCCCAAACACAACATAATTAAAAATACTAGGAGTCTAATACCATTAAAGGAAGTTCCCAACAGCTCCTTTAAAGGCTATGTCATCATTTTTCCACAGTGCTACAGTGGCTTTGGCAACCATTCGAGGACCACCCTAATGCACCCAAAATCTATATGGTCCTTTCCAGTATGCACTTTTGTGCTGATAAAGTAAATATGGATGCACCACACCCAAACAAAAATTCCATGTACAGGGGAAAAACAAGGCTATGAGGTGGATTCTATTGTCCTAGACAAAATATGTTAACTCGACTTGTTAAACCTAAAAAATATTCATGTTTTATTGCATATTTAGAATCCCAAGCACAATACAGAAGTATGGCCGGACCACCATATTATTTTGAGCTTATTGTGTACATATATAATCATATGTTAACAATAAACTTACCCTGCTCGTGAAGTACCTTTCATAAACAAGTATTCCTAATCTATGATCAATTAATGAAAATGAGCATTAAAATTGAGAAATGGACTTTCATAAATAAATAAATAGTCCGAATTAGTGAATACATACAGTAGGTGAAATTAAATCCATCCAAACCCCTATTCCAAGTAACACAACCAGCAAAAGAAGTGACAATAAACCTGAAATAGAGAAATTACAACAGAAATTAAAACGATTGTCCATTTTAAATCCTACAAATACACATTATATCACATTAAAATTCATGTATTTAGTAATATGTCAAGTGAGATACGAAAGAGGTGGTGAGTGACCATTGCAACGATAATGGAGTCGAGTGCCATCAGATAAGTTGACACCGGGACCAATCTTTCCAGGCAGAATAGATCCAGCAAACCCCAAATAAGTGAAGAACGCTAGTAGAATAGCAACCTATGCAACACCAAGAGGAACAAATAAAAAAATGATTCATCAAGAACGTGAATGGATCGTCACAAGATTACAGTATAAATGTAGATAAGTAAGTACTGGTGTGTATAAGGACGAGTACACATGTATACATGCATATATATATAGAGAGAGAGAGGCGATAGAGCAATACTCACAGAAGTCCTAGAAGGAATTGAGGCGTTGAAAAGAGAATCAAGATCCATATCGCTTTTCTTGGACACAACGGCAGATTCAGATTCAGATATCACTCTCTCCCTCTCTCTGTCTGATGCGGCAATGGAGTTTCAGAGTTCAGACGAACACCCGCTCGATTTTTTAAAGGGAGATTTTTGGAACTCTATTTTCTTTGTTTTTGTGGGTGGTTTTTTCTAGCAATGATAGACGTCACCAAAACAGAGGCAGGATCCTCTGCCCTACTGGGTACGTGCCCTACCGGATGCTACGTCGTTTTAATTAGTTATCCAAAAAATTGACCTGATTTCCACTTCCTTCACCGGTCATAATGTTTTGTTAGTTTAATATTATATTAATATTTTATAACTATAACTTTGGCTTTCATTCCTTTTAGTTGCACGTGTAAAACTCTAACATATTATATTAGTATTATATAACTTTTGCTTTTCATTCCTTTTAGCTTAGAAAATTTTTTAATTTTTATTTCTTTATGTGCTAACAACTACTTATAAGTTTTTTAATTGTTATTAATTTTATTATTAAAATATCAGTAACTTAAAGTTCAATGTTATTACATGATATTTTTTTAATTTATTTCTAATAAAAAAAAAATTTGTATAGATAATCAATGGCTGAATTTTTTTTATTTGCAAAAATCGTTTCTTAGCACAAAAATGCAATTTTTTTTTAGTTATGAGGGTGATGAAATATAAATTTGAAAGTAGTTAAATATAGACTTAAATGTGGTGAGATATAAATGAATTGTGGTGACAGAACATTAACTTATAATAATTCAAATATTTTTAGGTATAAAAGTACAAAGAGTTTCCAATCATTTTTTAATTAAGAAAAATAAAAACATAAGTTACATAGAGTTCTAAATTATTCTATAATTATTATTCATTTATATAAAGTCCTAAATTATTCTATAATTAGTACACCTTTATATAAAGTCATAAATTAACTATGGAACTAAATTCTTCTATATTCATTCCTTATCGCCACCGAACGTAGAGAATACGGTTTTCAAGTGCTCTTTAATTCATAAAGGTATCTTCCAAAACCCTAATATAAAAAATCTTCAATTTATCCTTTGCACTGTTATCCGGCCAAATTATCATGTGTATACATGCAAAAAAAATTCCCTAAGTTACATGCAATTTTTAAAATTATCAATTCAATCGGCTTTATTGTTTTATATCTCAATTTCTTCAAGTTATCCTTACTTTTCTATAAGTAATATTTTAGTTTATTTTTTATCTCTGTGTTGTTATTTGATGAATTGATCTACGTAGACAACAAATATTTTGTACAATCACGACCACGATTAAGTATTTGGGCTTGTTGTTTTGCCTTTCGGAGCAATAATTAGTTTGCATTCAAGGTAATTATTCTCTTTAATTTTTTCATAGTTCTCTATTTCGATTCGCATTCAAGGTAATTTTTTGAAAGTGAGTAATCTCTTTAATTTTTTCTTAGTTGTTGTTCATTGTGTTATAAGATATGTGATATTAGATTCATAGTATCAATAAGTGTTTTGTACAATCACGACCACGAGTAAGTATTTGGGCTTGTTGTGTTTGCCTTTCGAAGTGGTAATCGGTTCACATTCAAGGTAATCTCTTTAATTTTTTCTTAGTTCTTTATTTCGGTTTGCATTAAAGGTAATTTGTTTAAGGTAAGTAATCTCTTTAATTTTTCTTAATTGTTGTTCATTATGTTACAAGATATGTGTGTGATGTATATTTTTGTAATTGACAATCTTCAGTGTCAAAACCAAACATGATCGAATTGTATTCTTTGAGTTATATTCTTGTCATTCGTCATGTAATTGAAGTCTCAGAGTAAGCATGAAGTTTTACACCAACTATGCAAGTGTTCTTCAAATGATGAAGCTTGAATATTCGAAATAAGCCATCAATGGTCTGAACAAGGATTCGATCGAGTGTATTTTTGAAATGGTTTCGAGTGCATGAGGATATCGTTGATCACATTTGAGAGTCACATAGTGAGAACACATATATTTCAAATCAGGAGGTTCTGACCTTGAATAGAGGAGTTTTTAAACAAAATAGTGAAATATTCAAGGTTGGACTGGTCCTAAAGGTCTCAGTATCTCGTTTTGAGAGATCAACAGGGTTGGACTGGTCCATGTTTAAGTTGGACCGGTCTAAGGCTTATGCTCAGCGGGATTGTGCCTGTTTTGACCAATAATTGACCCAGAACTTTTCTAAAATGTGGGGACTTGTTTCCTATTAATTTTTAACTTTTTTTTCAAGAAAAATTAGAATTTTTAATCGCTATAAAAACTTCATATGGTTTCTCTCTCATTAGTCTTTCAACTGAACATAAATTCATATTATATAGAGAGAAAACATTGATATATTTTTCTAGTAAATAATTTTTTTCTCAAATTGTTTGTTTATTTTTTGAGAGCTTACACATATTCACTGAGTGATTTAGGGTGTCTCTATTTGCTTAATCAACTGTTCGCAGACTGTATTGAAGATTTCTTCGTGATCTAGTTATTGGATTAGTTTATTCTACAACTGTTTGTTAGTGAGGAACGAGAAGAATATCGAGCTATGAATGGGACAAAATATTTACTGAGTATTCGTGTTCTTCCAGTTACCCTTCTGAGAATATTTTGACGTTAATCGAGAATCTGCAGCAGTTGGACGAGTCAGTCGCAATAGTAAGCCTGAGGTGTTTTGCATCAAAGTTCTTGTCAGAGTAGAGTGGGTGTGAGTCTGGGATAGAGTTTATTATACTTTGCTTGGACGATAGTGGTTTGCTTCTCTGGGGCTACAAAGCCTCACTTATGGTTTTTTTTTTATCCGGGTTTTCCACGTTTATCTGATGCATTCTTAACTTTACTGCACTTTATTTTATTTACTTGTTTTGTGGGATTGCTTAAATTTTTAATTGGACTTAAAATTGTATAATCTGAAAGATTAAGCAAAAAATGAGTAAACCTAATCACCCTCCCTCTATGTTTTAAATCTAACTTTCGCAGTCACTTCTGCACTATGCAACTCACAATTGGCATCAGAGGTGAATCTTTTGAGTCCATACAATTTGTGCACTAGTCTAACTCTTTGTTGGCAAATTTATGGGTTTTAAAATTGTGTATTTGTAAATTTTCTTGAATTTTTTCAGAAATTTTAGATCTTATTGTTATTTTATGCCAAAACTTGGTTTTAATGATTATATGATTGTTATATTTTTATTTTCACATAAATAAAATTCTAAATTTTTTTTTCTATTTTTTGAGATTTTTTAGGAAATTTTAGACATTTTTTTGAAAAATTGCAAAAAGGGTCAAAGCTGGTCAACAGGGCAATTGAACCAAGCTAGACCAGTTCACATAGGATTGGCCAGAGCAATTTATTTGTGCATGTGTGCTATGTGTTCATAATGTCCTTTCATTTTCCAAGTGTGCCTTTTTCTTTATTTTTTCCTCACTTTGTCATAAATTTCATCATATTTTGTGCTTGATATATTGTATCATTTTACTTGATATTTGTGATTGATTTTGAGTCGAATTGATGGAAAGGATTAATCGTTGAAAGATTTGGGTTGATTTTGGAATATTGAATTAATAAAGTTTCATTGAAGCTTGTGTTTTCAAAGCTTGCACACCAAGTGTTTGTGAAAATTCTCTAATAACTCTTACATTCCTATTTGCATTCCTCTTATCGTGGCAATGGCCGGTAGCTCTAGGCGACAAAGAGTTAATGTTTCTCTGACACCAGAAGGCAATATAATTTTCACGGAGGATCATTTTGATGATGAATGAATCTTTGATCACTATAGAAATGTGGTTGGTTGTAGGTCAATGAGGTGTGAACGGAGCTTTGATTTGGAAAGCATATGGCAAGACTATTATTTGGAGTTTGTGCACTACTTTAGAGATAATGGTTGGGGTTCACTAACTAAACTAGGCAAGGACTGCATTCCCGACATGGTTCGCTACTTCTATAGCAATGTGCTTGCTTATAGTGACAATGAGTTATGGATGACGGTGAAATGTTTTGGGACAGAAATCAAAGTGACTGCCCAATTAATTGCTGAGGTTATTAGAGTTCCAGAGGCACACATTGATATAATTTTTTCTTATATAGGTACTGAAGAGAACCGACCAAGCATGAAATAAATTATTGGGATGTTGTGTGAACCGAATGCTCCATTGCTTGTAAATAAGTTCCAAGTGCCTACATCACTAACAATGTCTCTGTATTGAATTTGATTGTCTTCTATACTCTTGACCCTCATGATCATAAGGGTGATTTGTCACTGCATCGAGGTGAGATTCTGTATCACATTGTGAATGGTGATAGAATTAATATGTCGGCAACTATTTTGAGGATTATGATTCAAGAGACAAATAATTATAGGGATACCAATGCTTTGCTTTTTCCTTTGATTGTGATAAAAATTCTCAAGGCAAAAAATATTTATATTCCTTCAAATGCTCTAGTGATAAAGCTCAAATGGAAGTTCATGATTTCAAATGTTAAGTCTTCAATTACTAACAAAATGAAGGAAAGAGATCAAAAGGAGGCTGCAAGACATCATATTGTGGAGGAGGTTATAGATGAAAGTGATGACAATGCTCTCTTATTGCCAGACTTTATGTTCCATATTCTAATCATACATTGAGTGATAGACAATACAATCAATCCATGAAGGGTTGGAGAGGTACTTGAAGAGGAAGTTTTCAAAGTTTGAAGCATTGATTAGGAGAGCCTTTCGAGAAACTTCTAAAGCTCATGGTGATGATGAGGATGAGGATTAGGTTTTGGTGGTTTAGACCTAGTTTATGTTTTGCTAGACTTTGAGTAGTTGGTTATGTTTATTGCTCAAACACATTATGTCTAGTTCTTTGATGGTTGAACTTGTTTTGTTCTATGTTTTTATTTGCGTACACATGTTATGATCTATGTTTTCTATGTTTTTTTTTTTTTATGCTTATGTGTAACATTCCATAATCGTGTGTGTTTGAGAATGCATTCTACAAAAATGAGTTGAAAACGAAAGAGGTCAAATAATTTAAATATCATGCCCACCCTTTTCAACAGCTTATGAATGACTTCGAAAAATCAACTAAAATAAATTAAATTTAACTACCCAGTTGATCAAATGAATATATACTCCATCTCATAATATGTTACGATTATTATAATTATTTAATATTTACACACACCCGTTTAATCCTCATTAAGATTATAATTAATGGAATGATATTTAATAAAGCCAATGATTAAAAATTATAGAGTAATTCGAGAATTCCTTGATTATATAAATTCTATCAATATTATTTCTTTATTTTTTACCTTTTTTCTTTCTATTATGATGAAAAAATCAAAGATACAATTATTAGGAGGACCACATGCCAGCATATGGGCCTACAAGGGCCTTCATGGATTTTGGATTTATGTGGGCATGTCTAGGGGTGCACAAAGAACTTGTGGAACCGGTATCAGAACCGTAAGGAATCGTACCTGAATCGAACCGTTCATTACAATTTCAATTTCGATTAACCAGAACGCTTATATATACATATATATATAATTAAATAAGATTAATAAATAGCTGAAGCATCAAAACATATACATGTATATTGCCGATTTAAGCCCCAGATGGAGTATAGTTTCTTCTTCACATTTAGCTTGTTGTGGGCAATAGTAGCACTAAATTAAGAGAGCATATATAGGAGAGATATGTATTATAATTATTGCATAACATAACGGTTTTGCTTATGTTGAGATCGTAGAAGATGATCAAGTGGAACTCATGGGTACTTTCATCTCTCATCTATTACTCTCTAAGGAAATTGAGAACTTTAATAATGAAGATTAATGTGTATCATCTGCAATTTTTGGATGGTGTATTGCTGACATTTCACCAATGTGTTTTAGGCTTCCAGTGTTTTAATAATGAAAGATGATATAAACAAGAGCAATTATTAAATATTTAGTTATTCACAGGATTGAATTATTTTTAAAACCTTGTTTTTGGAGTAGTCTGAGAATTTTAATAAAATTGTTGATTTTGTGGCTCAAATTCAATTGTGGCAATTTCCTTTTTTGTTTTGCAAGCTTGAAGACTTGGGAAGGAAGTTGTATACATCTATTTTAGAGTTGTGATTGATTTAGTAACTTCTTATTAGACAATATATGAGAATCCTTGCTTAAGAATAAATTAGGTTTGGAAACTCTATAAATAGAGGTAGGGTTAAAGGAGAGAAAGAGAGATAAAAGACGTAAGAGGTTGGTGAGTGTTGTGAAGAGAAGAGAGGGTATATATAATTTTGGGGAGAAGATACCAAGAGAGAGTGAAAGAGTGTATGTGATAGGCATGTTTTTCGTGTGTTATATATTATCTTTTTAATATAGTAAAATTTATCTCTCCATGCATGTAGCCATAGAGTTGTGTGAACTGTGTAAAATATTATGTTGTGCATATTTGTGTTTGATTGTTATCTTCATATATGTTTGTGTTATTATTGATGTTATGATATGCTTCCGTTATGCTAAACGAATGAGGATTAATCCCCAACAACTGGTATAAGTGCCAATGGTGGGTCAAAACCTGTAGTTGGTTCTGAAGATTAGAGCCAAAGATTGACAGTGTGTCAGAGCAAAAAATTAATCGTGAAGATATATATTGATATAATCAAAATTGATGACGATTAATCCCCAACAACTGGTATCAGAACCAATGGTGGGTCAAAGCCTGCGGTTGGTTCTGAAGATTAGAGTCAAAGATTGGCAGTGTGTTAGAGCAGAAGATTAATCGTGAAGATATATGGAGATATAATTAAAGCTGATGATGACACGAGGATTATGATAGTGTGAAGCCCATGAGGAACAAGCCGGATGATGCTTGTTTTCAAGATGGGGCAAGATGATGGTATAAATAAGGGAGGTTTGCTATTTTCAGCCTATAAAAGCAGTGGGGGTAGAGATGATGATTATTTGGTGGGTTGTCATGCGTGAGCAATTGAACACTAACGGGGATGATATGATGGAGTTTGTTTCGAGGTGGAGGAATCTTCAGTCGATGTGGAGTTATGAGGGAGCGAATTGATGGAATTTGAGCTAAGGTGGAGATTGTTGGGTTTGTGGCTTAAATTCAATTGTGGCAGTTTCATTTTCTATTTTGGAAGCCTGAAGACTTGGGGAGGAAGTTGTATATATCTATTTTATAGTTGTAATTGATTTGGTAACTTTTTGTTAGACAAGGTATGAGAATCTTTGTTCAAGAAGAAATTGGATTTGAAGACTCTATAAATAGAAGTAGGGTTAAATGTAAGTGTCGTGAAGAGAGAATAGAGTATATGTAATTCCGGAGGATATATGCCAAGAGAGAGTGAAAGAGTGTATGTGGTAGGCATGTTTTTCGCGTGTTGTATATTCTCTTCTCAATATAGTGAAATCTCTCTCTCCGTAGATGTAACCCTGGAGTTGGGCGAACCATGTAAAATAGTGTGTTGTGTGCGTAAATGTGTTTGATTGTTATCTCTATATATACTTATGTGATTGTTAATGTGATGGTATGCTTTCGTTGTGCCAACGAAGGGGGATTAATCCCCAACATAAAATGAGCACAAATAACTGGAATCGAACTAAACGGTTTAGGTTCCAAAATTAAGGAATCGTTGAAATCGGTTCTGATTTCAATTCCACCAAGTACTGTAAAGAACCAAACCGTGTGCATCCCTAGACATGCACTTTATGATTTTGGTTCTTATTTTATATTCTAAATTTTTACCTCCTGTTTTCCTTTACTTCAATGACAGTGGTAACAGGTTCCTTTAAGGATAAATAGTTTTATCACTTAATCCTAAAAATTAAATTATGTGTCTTTGGCTCTGGGTCATTGAACGAGTGATAACTCCAAATATTTTAAAGAAAATTAAGATTTATTGGAAAATCTCAATTCTAAATATAAACCATTTATATCATATTATATGGATATCTCATGTAATATGTTAATTGAGTTAGAAAATCATTGAGTAACATTGCTCAATGTTCCATATATGATTTCAAGATACGAATATTGTAAAAGAAAAGCCACACACAAAAAAAATATTAATTAATTAGTAAAACAATACAATTATAAAGATATCACTTAAATAATGAATTCCCTTCCCTCTAGAAAATAATATTTCCACCGATTCTTCCATACTTAATGGAGGGTTATTGACTTTGTTTTGCCGTTTTTCTTCTTTAGTTTTTTACCCATTGGAGAATATGGGTTTCACGTGCCCGATATTTTGTTTGAAAACTAGGGTTAGGGTTAGTGATAAATTGGCGTGTGACCGTATGTGAAAGAGGGAGAGAGAATCGTGGCTTCGATTTGTGTGATTATGTGAAGAATTTGGATTCACTTGCCCAAAATTTTATTTGAAAACTAGGGTTAGGTAAGTGATGAACACGTTTGTGACAATATATGAAAAGGGAGAGAGATAGGAGCTTCCTGATTCTAAAATTCGTTTAATTTAGAAGGTCTTTGAAAAATGCTTTCAATAAAAGGAATTTAAAAGAAAAAAATTGTTTGGTGGATGCATTTTTTAAAATTCTTTCCATAATTAACATACTTTTAACTTGACACATTTATCCTTCATAATTACTCTCAATGGCCAAGTTTCACGGAATAAAATGAGGTAATTTTTTTTATAAAATTTGTTACTTAAAATAATTCTGGCTTTGGTCAAAAAGCAAATTTTTGTAGCTTCCTTTGAGCAAACTTTTAGGATTTCGACTTTCATTAGAAGTTCATTTTCCTTATTTTACCAAACACTAACATTTTTTTGAAAAAAACTTATTGGGTTTGGCCGGAAGCCTGTTTCAATCCCCTACTCCCCCAAACGGGCACTTCATTTTTCTATTTAATTTTTTGTTCGTTATGACTTTATCTTGAATTTGGTGTGGAATAACTTAAGGTGGGAAATTACTTTTCTTAACTACCTAATTTTCGTATAAATTTTTGTTACAAAAAATACATAAAAAAATTATTTCTTAATTTTTTTTATTAAATAACAATAATGTCCTTTCTTTTATGATAAGTTTCATGCTATTCAAACCGTAAAATGGTAAATTTTAATATTTTTTTTAAAAAAAAAATATGTTAATCAAATACACATTTCATTCACTTTACTTCCACTTTCCGCTGTCAAATTTCATCTAAACACAAGAAGCTTTAAAATATAATATTTATTTTAATAAATAATAGTATAGTACCAAATAACAATTAATGATGTAATGTGATGTTTCTTTTATATTATTACAATATCATTACAAACGATAACCAATAATGCTACATTGGATACGTGAGAATTAAAGGAATTAATAAGAGTGGAAATGGAATGAAATGATCATTTTCATTCTCATTCTCATTATACTGTTTCGTTGCAAATATGAAATTATGTAGAAATGAAATGATTATCAGCATTCTATTATTCGGTTGAGCCAATTTAAAAGTTATAATATAATGAATTTCAAATTGAATTATTCAAAATACTCTTTTTAGTGGCAATTAAATTAAACTAACAAAATAACATTATTTTATATATTTTTTAAAAGAAATAGCAGTGGTGGTGGTGGAACATGACCATAATGGTGGTGGTGGAAGGCAGGTGGTCGGGGAAGGTGACAGTGGTGGCGGAAGGCGGTGGCGACGACAATGGTGGTGGAAGGTGGTAGTGGTGTAGGTGGTGGTGATGGCAGCAACGATGATGGTGGTAGTGATTTTTAGAATTGGAACGTGAGATTTTTTTGGAATGTGATTTCACTTCATTAATGGAGGTTTCCTCCTCAACCCTAGTTGAGGAGTTTAGTTACACATGGTAGAAGAAGAAGACAACAAATAAATAAAAGACATAATGAAATAAAATAAATAAAACCTGGATTGTCTCTGTCGTCTCTGCCCTGGCCTCCACTTCTTTTTTCCTCCTCAAAATAGCCTCCAATTTATTCATTTATACCCCAAGAGAATACATAGAGTCCTAATCCAATTAGGAGATAATTAGGGTTTTCCTGCAACCCTAAATAGGTAGATTTTTTTGTTGACTTTCAGACCAAGTTTTGACCCAGTAAAAGTCCGATTCATGAAATTTACGTGAAATACAAAAGTGTCCATAATCGAATTTCATTCAACTATCGCGAGAATTAAGTTAAATTGATGTTCAAAAATAAGCTTTTCAGTCCACTTTCCAAAATGGGATTAAAACTGGATTAAGTGTAGAATTGGGCTTCAGGCCCGTAATATTCTCAAGCAGTTATAATTCATTTGGACCACTTTATTGGGCTGTTTTGAGTTAAAATATGGAGTTGAATGAATCCATTTGATGTAGTCTTCATATAATCTTCTTGGATATCATCGTTAAAAGGTGGTTTTATCTGAAATAATCATTAAGGTCCTGAAAAAGACAGAAAACTCAAAAATAGAGTAAAATCACATATAAACTATTACTAAAAGAATAAAATATACAAATTAAGAGGCTAGAATGCCTAACATTCAACGCTGATCACACTCCCAAACTTACATATTGCTAGTCCCTTAGCAATAGAACAAAATAAAACTAAAACAAAGGAAACTAACTAAACACAAACTAAACTACCCAACTCCTCTTTTGTGGGAGAAACGATTGCATTTAGCATATGCAACAAGGCTTTGAACCCCTCTCCCTAGTGGACGAGTTATAGTCTCGTGAGGGTTTCTAGAAATGTTACCCACAAACATTCAAAATTTCTGTTTAAACAGTAATAAAAAAGAATATTACAATATATAGTTACAAACTTACATTCAAGAATAACTTCAAATTTTTAAATTCCATAATTCAAAGCAATGGTCCCCGTGCATAATTCACATTGACATATCTCAAAGTAACTAACTCTAGCTCCCTCGTGAAATATGAACTAACAATCATCTCATGTAGCATAACCCAACTCCAAATATATTAAGTCATATACTTCTTCAACTCACCAACTTCCCTTAGTAAAATCATATTTTCAAACATGAATACATGACTTTTTTTTTCATTCTTTTTCTTTTTTTTCATTGCTTTATTAGTTGTGCAATGTCTTGGTCTATTAAGCTTTCTGAAAGATTCATGTAGCAAGTTTTCAGTCAGTGACTCCCAAACCAGATGGCTTTAGGGCACTAGGCGTTAAGACACCCCGAAGAACCTAATTACTCGAATCAGTCAAGCTACAAATCAAGATAACCAATGCTCATCTTTTTTCACCCTTTCACTTTTGACGCGAACACTCCGTGCTTCCTGAGGCATAGAGGCCCGGTTACTCATGAAAATGATCAAATTAATTTTTTATTAATCACATATTCTCTTTTTTTTTTTTTTTGAAGTCATGTAAAGCACATCATCGATACTCATTCTCAAGGGATACCAATTAATATCAAGTATATGTAAACCAACAACTCCAAGCCAAAGTTTATACCCATAAGATTATGCTAGTGTGCCTGTGCATGTGAGGAAACTAAAACCAATCACCCCAAGGCATGTCAATGCAAATAATGATTTAAATCACTAATTCAAACCATAGTTTCTAAAAATTTAAAACATACTCAAAAATTGCAAGTTAAGCACCTACATAGAGTATTAATCTCTTGAAAAATGTCAAAACATCCTATCTAAAAATAAAACAAAAGAAAATAAATAAAAAACTAAGAAAATCAAATAACCAAAATGTCCTAAAATAATAAAAAATTCATAAAAATTTCTCCCACTTTAATAAAGCACATAAAAGGCATCACCTTACCCCCAAACTTAAACTGTACATTATCTTCAATATACATCCAATCGAAGCATAGAGAAGGGTTAGAACAATATTACCAAAAAACGGGAGTAGTGGCAAGAAAATAGAGCAAACCAGTAGCATAAAGGTAATGAGGTCACTCCCCCAAACTTGGTTACTACATCCTGTCAAAACAACGACTATACGCCAACGACCAAGTGAAATAACATGGGTGAATATGAAACAGAAAGGAAAAATGAAAAGATTTTTTTTTTTTGAAACCTAATCTTCACACAAAAACCACAGGTACTATTTTTCTCCCCATTCTTTGAACTGGTGGGTCCCAATTTTTCAAGGTGTATATGTGATAAGATATTAATTATTCAGACATCCTAGCGTATAGAGTGTAAAGGGGTTGCCTTTCTTTATTAAAGTCATAATGGGTTGAAGCAATCTCGACAGTATTGGGTATCGAAACCAGACTTTAATAAACGAAAATCATCAACTTTATCAATCATATCATAACTTGTAGAATTGGTACTACATACATAGTCAGAGAATGAGAAACTATACCAAACCATTATGAATTTTTTTTTCTCTTTTTTTTTTTAAATTAAATACACAAAATGAAAGAAAATTTTTTTTGACACAAACTAAAAAAAAAAAAGAGACAAGTCCTAGAAATCCTAAAACGAATAATGTACAATGATGATAAAAATGAACTATAACTCAACCTATACCTAGGCTTTCCATATTGGCTTTCCACTTTTTGGTATTGATAATGGACTAAATTCAATGAAACATCCACATCCAATAAAGCATTCACATCTTTACAAGTACTATCAATATCAAAATTACAGCCAAAATTAGTTAGGCTTGCCTCTAAAGGGTCCTTATAACTAGCATGAATAAAAGTATCATGATCTAGACTCTCTATTAAATTTACCTCACAAATATCCTCAGAGTCTGGTGGTTGTCGGTTTACGTTAAAAATATTAAGCTCAACCGACATATTTCTAAAAGAGAGTTTCACAACACCATTCCTACAATTGATTAAAGCATTTGAAGTGGCTAAGAATGGATGACCTAAGATGACAGGAATCTGGCTAGTAGGATTAGTTACAGGTTGAGTGTCTAAGACAATAAAGTCTACAGGGAAGAAGAATTTATCAACCTGAAGGAGCACATCCTCAATAACACCATAAGGTACCTTAACTGAACGATCTGCTAATTGGAGTACCACCTTCGTGGGTTTCAACTCACCAAGACCTAATTGTTCGTAAACAGAGTAAGGTAACAAGTTGACACTCGCACCCAAGTCAAGCAAAGCTTGCTCAATTTTTTTATCACCTATGGTACATGAAATCGTAGGACATCATCTAGGATCCTTAAATTTAGGTGGAGTGTGATGTTGGATGATTGAGCTAACTTGCTCAGTGAGGAAGACTTTCTGGTTCACATGCAAGCTACATTTAACCGTACACAAGTCCTTTAAGAATTTTGCATAAGAGAGGACTTGTTGAATCACATCGAAAAATGGAATATTAATTTTGACTTGTTTAAACACTTCCATAATTTCATTATAGTGATTCCCCTTCTTAGGCTTTTGAAGTCTTTGAGGATATTGGAGATGGTGGGTCAAGACTAGGGACTTGAATTTTTGACTCAACTTCAGATGTAGTTTTGTCATCTCTTCCTAAACCGCTAACATGGTCCTTTTCAATTTTCTCATTATGTATAGGCATTTGGACTCCATTATCAACTTGTTTGTCTGATCTTAAAGTTGTGATAGAGTGAACCTGCTTATGTGAACCAGAAGTGGGCGGGTTACTAATATGAAACTGGCCATTTGGGTTAGGCACAGGTTGACTAGGAAACTTTCCCTTCTCCCTCTCTCCTACAACAGTGGCTAATTGACCTATTTGCATTTCTAACTTAGAAATTGATTGACTGGTCTGTTGTATGAATTGTTGGAGAGTATCTTCTAAAGTTAGTTTTTTGTTGAGGTGGGGGAACATACGGAGGGACATTTTGGGACATGGAATGATATAAAAATTGTGGTTGTCCTTGGGGTTGCATAGGCTGCACCCCTTGGTTGTTTAGAGGTTGGTCTTGCTTCCAAGAAAAATTAGGGCGGTTCCTCCAATTAGGATTGTATATGTCAGAATAGGGGCTGCCAAATGGTTTCTTATAGGAATTAAGTGCATTGTCTTGTTCGGCTATACACTCATGAAAAGATGCAATAGATGGACAAGTTTTAGCCGTATGGAAATAAATCTCACATAATTGACACACCTTACTAACTGCACGAATAAAAGAATTACTTCATTTACTCATCTCTATAGCCCCCACTTTCCTAGTTAGAGTAGTTATCCTTGCACTCAAATCAGTATCCTCTCCGACTTCATAAATTCTTCCCTTTTTAGGTTCTGAGAGCATTGATAGACCACTCCTTTCAACCCTCCCCGAGTACTCCCATTATTGAGAGTTCTCTGACAATACATCAAAAAAATTTCATGCTTCATCCTCATTCTTAGACATGAATTCTACCCCACATATTGACTCAATTAGTTGACGATTATAGGGTGACAACCCCTCGTAAAAGAATTAAATTAATTGCCACTTGGCAAAACCATGATGGGGACACTTAAGGAGAAGATCATTAAATTTTTTCCAACACATGTAAAACTCCTCAGCCTATTTTGAGTAAATTGCATGATATTTCGACGAAGGGAGTTAGTTTTGTGCATGAGAAATAATTTGGTAAGGAATTTGGTACATAACCCATTCCATGAATTGACAGACATGGGTTCCAGTGAGTATAACCAAGATTTTGCTTTCTCTTTTAAAGATAATGGAAATAACCGCAATTTAATTGACTTCTCAGAAATATTTTGAAATTGTAGTGTAAAGCAAATCTCTAAAAATTTCTTAACTTGGAGGTATGGGTCATCAGAGCTAAGACCTCTAAAAGTGGGCAGTAAATTAATTACCGCCGCCCCTATCTCAAAATGTCCCTATTGGGTAGCAGGTAACACGATGCAAGACGATTTTGTAATTTGTACGAGAGTGTAGTAGTCCTTAAGGGATTTAGTTTCAACAAAATTTGCTATCTTGGGCTCAGAAAGATCTCTAACACTAGAATTTTTCACACCCTTTGAAAGGTTCTCTCAATCTCAAGATCTAATGGAAGCAACTCTGAATTTAGAGATCGACGACCTAACATACACTAGAAAGACTCAATGAAATGGATCACTAAGAACAATCTAAGATGACCTAATGCAAAAGAAAAAAGAAAAAAAAGATGGAATCCTAAAAATGACTCACAAGAACACCAACCAAATAAACAAGCAAAAACTTTTTTTTTTTTTCAAATTTAATTCAAGGTTAGTGATTTCTATTTTAGTTTTTTATTTTTATTATTTTTCCTAATGAATTATTTGGACTAGTTCCAAAATAATTCTTACCTAGTTAGACAGCTTATACTCCCTTTCAGAAGAATTTGAGGATTACCAGTTAAGCCCCACCAATAATACAATCAGAAAAGTTTCTAAGATAGATTGGAGGGGTCACAAACGATTCCACTTAAAAATCAATCTCCTCAGAACTTTCCTAGACATTGTGAAGTTGGAAGGTGCTTACTGGAGTTACCAAAAGTTAACTCTTTCCAAGAGGGTCCTATAAGCTATGTGAATTCCTATGGCCAATGTCTACTTGATTTTAAATTTAAACTAAATTTGGTTTAGGATAGACAAATGCAAGGAGATTTTTAACCTAGGTGGGCGAGGAATTGGTGATGAAATCCAATCCTTATCTTGTTGGGGGTTCATGCCCTTACTAAAATTTTAATGCAAGAATGCTAAATTAAAATGCACAAACAAAACACACTATAAAAACAAAAATAAAATAAAAACTGAGTGAGTGTGTGATATTTCCTCTTTCTTTTTTTTTTTTAAATAGAGAAAAAAAAACAAATAAAATAAAATATAAACTAAACTTGAAGAAAGTGTGACCCTAAGGCTATTTCTAAGTTATTATATCCTAAAGTTCTCATACAAAAGTTATCAGCCTAAAACAAAAATCTATGTTTTCCTAATATAAGAAAAGGAAAATATACAAAAAATAAAAAGAAAAAAAATGTACTTACTTGGATTCCAAAGTAGTGCCCAAGAACATGCAAAAAAAGCAATTTTTAACAATACCACCTATAAAATTCAAGAAGTATCAGGTAAAACAATAACAATAAAATAAAACTAAGAAAAATAATAATAAAATTAAAATTAAAAAAACTAAAACTACACTATAATAATAAAGAAAAAGTTTTTTTTTAAATTTTAAACCTAGAACAAATAAATAAAATTGGAAAGATTTTTTATTTTTTATTTTTGATAATAACAAAAAAAAAGAAAGAAAAAAAAATTAAATTATAACTAGTAGAAGAATTAAATCAATTAAAATAAATAAAACTCGGATTGTCTCTGTCGTCTCTGCCTGGCCTCCACTTCTTTTCTCCTCCTCAAAACAGCCTCCAATTCACCTATTTATACCCCAAGTGAATAAATAAAGTCCTAATCCAATTAGGAGATAATTAGGGTTTTCCTGCAACCCTAAATAGGTAGATTTTTCTGCTGACTTTCGGTCAAAGTTTTAACCTAGTAGAAGTCCGATTCATGAAATTTACATGAAATACAAAAGTGTCCAGAATCGAATTCCGTTCAACTTGCTCAAGAATTAAGTCGAATTGACGCTCGAAAATAAGCTTTTCAGTCCACTTTCCAAAATGGGATTAAAATTGGATAAGGTGTAGAATTGGGCTTCAGGCCCGTAATCTTCTCAAGCAGTTATAATTCTCTTGGACCACTTTATTGGGTTATTTTGAGTTAAAATATGGAGTTGAATGAATCTATTTGATGTAGGCTTCATATAATCTTCTTGGATATCATATTTAAAAGGTGGTTTTATCTGAAATAATCATTAAGGTCTTGAAAAAGACAAAACTCAAAACAGAGTAAAATCACATATAAACTATTACTAAAAGAATAAAATATGCAAATTAAAAGGCTAGAATGCTTAACATTCAATGCCGATCAGTCGGGGAAGGTGACAGTGGTGGCGGAAGGCAGTGGCGACGACAATGGTGGTGGAAGGTGGTAGTGGTCCAGGTGGTGGTGATGGCAGCAACGACGACGGTGGTAGTGGTTTTTAGAATTGGAGCATGAGATTTTTTTGGAATGTAATTTTTTCTTTTAAATTATGTGGGAATAAATAATCATCCCTTGGGTTGAGATGATTTTCATTATTTTTCATTCCAATAAATTGTCCTGGAATGGTCATTACCAATTTAATTTTTCTACCAATCAAAACAATGGGCATTCCTTTCCATTACATTCTTGTTTACCAAACGTAGCATGAGATTATTTGAAAGAAAATAAACAAAGAACTAAGGCTATGTTTGGTATGCAAAAATGGAATGGAATGCAAGTGAGAATAGAATGGTCATTCCCATTTTACTGTTTGGTTGCAAAAATGAAAATATGTAGGAATTAAGGGCGGAGCTAGGATTGCAAATTCAATGGGTCTAAAAGTATTAAAAGTTAAAAACAAATACAATAATTTTTATGATAAAAATATGTTATAAATATTCAAAAATAGACCCAAAAAAAAGAGAATATTATCGTATAAATAAATAAATATGCTCCACACGATCAAACAAATAAATATAAACGATAACAAATATGTCCCACATGGCCAAACAAATAAATATATAATAACAAACAAGTCCCACGGTGAAACAAATAAATATGCCCCACACGACCGAACAAATAAATATGAACAATAACAAATATGTCTCACACGGCCAAACAAATAAATATACAATAAAAATAAGGCATATTTAGCGAAACAAATAAATATGTCTCACACGGCCAAACAAATAATTATAAACAATAACATATATGCCCCACACGGATATACAAATAAATAATTATATATAACAAAATAAACGTGCGCCTACTACAATAGGTTATTATATACACGCTAAAGCCAGCACGCACGAACTGAGCCAAAGTGGGTCTTCTTCCCCACTTTGATTTCATGTCCAGAACACTAACTTGAGCACTAGATTATGATTCCAATCTCTTTCATCACAAATGGTTATTTTTTATATTTACTTCAATGCCACTTTTTATTTGTTGATTTATTAGTTTCACTTTTCTCTCTCCTTGTTCTTTTTTCTGCGTTATCCAATTTTTGACTCTTGTTTTTTCTTCTCCATTCTATCTTTTTATGCTCATGTAATTCGATACTAAAAAAAAAAGTTTTTTTTACCTTTCTCTTGTTTGGGTTTTGAGAAAACCAAATGATAGATTTTCTCTTTTTTAGTCTTTCTCTTGATGATTCTTTAAGTAGTATAAGATTGTCTAACTCAATTAAGTTCAAGTTCCTAGAATTTTAACGAAAAATCTAATACATAAATACTCAATTAGAATTTTTTAGACAAAATTTGAGAACTTACCTCTTTGGGTCGAAAACAAGAGTAGCTTTGTGTATTTCTATTTCTCTCTCAACACAAGAAATGAGGCGCAAAGAATGATCATTGTGATCAACAACTCAAAACATTCTCTAAATGAGAGCCCTGTTAGAAAAAAAAAGACCTGGGTTGGGCTGGGCTAGGCAAGTGGGTTATGTAAAGCAGAGTAGTAGTAAAAAAAAAAAAAAATTGGACTTGGGCTATAGCCCAGGTTAGCCCACCTCTAGTTCCGCCTCTGGTAGGAATGGAATGAAGTTCAAATTGAAGTATCCAAAATACCCCTCTTTGTGATGAATAAAATAAACTATAAAAATATTATTTTTCTATAATTTTTTAAAAAGAAATAGTGATGTTGGTGGAAGACATTAGTGGTAGAAGGCGACAGTTGTGGTGGTGGAAGGCAATAGTGGTAGTGGAAGACAACAGTGGTGGTGGTGGAAGGCAATAGTGATGTAGGTGGAAGGCGATAATGGTGGTGGTGGTAGAAAGTAGTAGTGGTGGAAGGTGGTGGTGGTGGCGATGGTGGAAGGCAGTGGATGTGGAGGTGGCAATGTGGTGAAAGGCTTATTGGGAACATTAATTTTTTTATTTTTATAATCTTACTTGAAAAATAAATGACCATTTTATAGGTTTAACTATAGAATGAATTTTTATTTTAAAGAAATGACCATTCCAATCTTAAAATCCATAACAAATAAAAGGAATGATTGAAATGGACATTTCATTCCATTCCATTCCAATCCTACATACCAAACGCAACATAAACGGCATTGAGCACAATAATAAATTTGCCAAGTTGAATATGGTTCCTTGCAAAATAGTGCCAATTATTCTTAAATGTAATTGTGTGCGAGAGCACTCACATTCAAATAAAGAGAGGGGTGTTAAGGTGGTCTACTTAGATGAATTCGATCAATTTCATCCCCCAATTAAGTCCCAATAACTTTCAACAAAGCAACTAAATCTTAACTCTTAATAAAAAGAAGGGTAAAACACACTAACCTCCCCTGAGGTTTAGTTAATATACACTAATCTCCCTTTTTATTTGTCAAATTACATTGACCTCCCTTGTCAGAGTTATTAGGTAAATGTCGTTAATGAAAGTAACAAAATTACCTTTTTGTCTTCATTTTTTAATATTATTTTAGTTCATAAATAAAGCAAAACGAATAGACAAATTTATCCAATTGTATTCCAGGTCTACTAACCGTTCTCCTTTTCGCTTTACCGCCATTAACGACACCGGTGAGCTCAACAGTTCATTTTGAAAACAAAATCTAAAATTGATGAAAAATAAAATAATTTTGACAACTGAAACCCAATTATAGTTTAAATAAATAAGTGAAGAGTCTATTAAGTGTAAATGGGTTGGCTGGCTAGTAGCTTTTATATATGAATTGGCTACTTGGCTTTATAATTTTGTATACTAGTGTGTGTGTATTTATGTATGTAATCAAAATAACAAACTTTTGTATTGTGACTTTTAAAAACGTAAAAAAAAGAATCAAAATGAAAAAAAGAAAATTTTATTACATAAACTAAACTCATAATCTCCAATTCAAATAATTTAACCATAATTCTTCTAAACCCAATTCCAAAACCACAAATTGTTTCATTGAAGCCAATCCACACAATTAAACTCTCTAATTTTATGATCCTAACTCTTGATTAAATTAAGTGAAGAGAGAGAAAGTAGGGTGAGGGTGATAATGAAAAGAAAAAAGAAGAGAGAAAAAACTATTTTATCACTTCTCTCTCTTGTCATATAAATTATCGCTGACAACCTTCGTTGGAGATCAAATTTTGACTTTTTGAAATGATAAGAAGAAGGGGATAATTTTGTCAACTTTATTCAGTTAGAAAAGATATCTAAGTATTTCATGTGATTTCATAGGTATAATTACATTTTTACATATTTTACAATGGTAGAATTACATGAAATTTAAAAAATACAAATTGTTGACATCATAAATTTCCGCCATTTATTGTGTTGACCACTTACAGAAGGGAGGTTTGTGTTATCTTGTATTCAAACAAGAGAGGAGGTCAGTGTATATTGACTAATCCTCAAGGAAGGTTAATTTACCCTTAAAAGAATCACATTTGTTCTAAAGTTCTTAAATCTCCAATTTTACTTCTTTTTTTTTTCGGAAATCATGACTTTTAAATCTGTAGTTCACTAAAACTTGTTGTTTTGCAATTTATTTATGTTTATATTTCTTTTATGTTTGAGTGAAATAGTAAATATTACTAATGACTTTAATTAATTTATTTTGATTCAGTTTAGGAAATCTGTGTGTCTAAATTATGCTGTCTCTGTGAACATTTTGATTCAAAAACAAAAAACAAGAAAAACAAAAAGAAAACCAAAAAAGTAGTCGCTGTAGCATTAATTTTTTTCTAATTTAGAAAAAAATACTTAAAAACATTGCTATACTTCATTCAAAATAATAAAATGACAAAAATTTAGATTGCTAATAAGAAAATTAATATTAACAAAATTATTGATGCAAAATTATTAGTGTTGAATTATATAATAGTTTTTTAACAAAATTAAAGTTACAAAATTTTAATTCCAATTGTAAATGATAGAATATAAGATTTGATATTTAGGGCTGATGTAGAAGTTTAGTAAGATTTAAGTGGTCTTATTTTTCTAGAAATTAAGATTTAAGTATGTTTTATAAAGTAATACAGATATATAAGTGACTATTTTATATTAGCGCTGGATTATATAATAGCTTTTTAACAAAATTATAGTTAAAAAATCTAAATTCTAATTGCATATAATATAAATATAAGATTTCTAATTGAAATTGATATAAATATAAGATTTGATAGTTAGGACTGATGTAGAAGCATATTTATATGGGCTACTTCGAGATATTAATAGATGGTTCAGGTCCTTCAGGACCATATATCACTTAGTGGTTCATTCTAATTAAAATAATTGTTTTATATTTTTTTTTTTATAAAATTTATCGAAATTTTATAATGGGAGTAGATCACTTATTAGGACCATCTAATAAACACTCACTTACTAAGGGGCACTATTGACCCACGAGAGAATTGAGTTTGAAATATGGCGGTGGTACTCGCAATATTAAAGCTAGCTATAGCCCACTCGTATTACCTCCCCTACAGTCTCTCTCTCCCCCTAAAACCCTAATTTTCTCTTTGTTGATCTCTGCCTCTCGGAGACGCTATCTTACAATGAATTACTGGGGTAATTTTCTCTCACTTTATCTATCATATCCTCACGATTATTAGGGCTTCTTTCTTGGTTTGATGTGTAGGTATAATTGATTATGGTTTTTGCTTACACGGGAATATTTGTGCGAGTCATAGTCTGGTGTGTGTATATATATATATATATGTATGTATGTATGTATGTATTTGTGTTAATTTTTATATTGATTCTGCTGTCTCTTTGTGGTATATTTATTGATTACGCCTGATGAACCTTAACAATGTCCAGGTGCTGAAGTCACAATATATATATGTGTATATATAGATACATATATATATGTATGTATGTATTTGTGTTAATTTTTATATTGATTCTACTCTCTTTATTTATTGATTACGCCTGATGAACCTTAACAATGTCCAGGTGCTGAAGTCACAAGTGGAAAGGCTCTTAAGGTGCAACCTGGGGAAGGCAAAGTTTTGCATCTTTCACAGGTTATATTCAAAGTCCTAAAACTTCAGTTTGATTAATTTATTTAGACACGCCTTGCTTCAAGATTGATGGCTGAAATCCTATTTCTATTACACATTCCGATTTTATTTCGATATAGTTGGTATAAATATATATTGCTCTTATACAAATAGAAATCTCTTGGTTTCACCTCATCTAGGATTCTTTCTAAAGAAAAGGAATTCTAAATAGAATTCTTTAATTTTTTTTTGTTGTTTGTATAGAATTTCTAATTCTATTTTATTATTACTATTATTGTTAGTGTTATGAATTGAAATCCATGTATTGATACATCGATTCTTCAAGCTCTTGGAATTGGAATAAGTATTGCAAATTATCATGAAAATCTTGTTGATCTTTTCTTATCTATCTAATGAATGTATAGTCTGCTTTAAAATCATCCATCCTGCAACCCCTGAGGAAATTAAAATACCCCCAGCCCAACAATCCATTTTAGAAATTGACGTATCATCCATTCAGTCATTCCCAAATTTATGTGTAGTATTGGTTCGGGTGAATCCAATAATAGTCGCCTGCTGGATTTCCGGCCTTTCTGCTCCTTACAGGGCCTATAGCTATATGAAAGAGAATCCATTACTTGTTGGTTTTGAATATCTGAAACTGATTGTTTAGTTTTTGTCTCTTGCATCCCTCCCTCCCCTGTTAAGTGAAAAGTAAGTTCAATGCTTGCTTGTTTGCAGGCTTGTCTTGGTGAGGTCAGTGGCAAAGGGAAGGAATCTGTTTGTCTGTTTGTGAATATTGATGGGCAGAGGCTTGTTCTCGGAACACTCTCTTCTGGGAAGTTGCATCAGCAGCTATTTGATTTGGTGTTTGAAAAGGATTTTGAGCTATCCCACAACTGGAAAAATGGCAGTGTCTACTTTTCTGGATATATATCTGTCAACCCATTTGACGAATATCCTTTTTTATGTCCATTTGATTACCCTCTTTTTTAATGTCTTATGCTCTTCAATTTTATTTTATTCTTCATACTCTTGGTTTTTCTTGTACCAAGTAGCTCTGTTATCTTTTTATACTTTTTATCTTTTTGGTATTCTTCCTTGACCTCCTGCCTCTTTTATGGTTACTTCTGATGAGGATTCTGAGGATTCAAGTGAGTTCCTAAAGACACTGCTTCAATGTTTTCTTATCTTTCTTTTTTCTTTTTCCTTTTTAAAACAATGTACTCATAATATTATATGTATTTTTTACTCACAGGTTCTGATGAGGAGAATATGTTACTAGAGGCTGCTAAGACTGGTAAAAAATGCAGTTTTTCCTTTTAATATATATTTTTGTTACCAACATTTATACTTTCTGAATTTCTTCCAAGATAATTATGTGGTATATTGATCATTCCCTAGTGAAATCTGAGTCTGAAGCAAAGGAAGAGCAACCTTCTGCAGCTAAGGGGAAGGTTACGGAGCCCGTCAAAGATGAGAAACTTGATGAATCATCTGATGACAGCAGCAGCAGCGATGAATCATCTGATTGATCTGAATAGGACACATATGGTAGATCTGAATCCCCTAGTTAGGGTGGAGTCTTGGTTGAAAAATATAGAGATTAGTTTTATTTTACTTTAGATTGAAATAGGTAAAGATGAACCTTCTCACATTCAGTACTCTTGCTGTCTTCTCTGTGTAGAGCAACGTATTCTCCAAATTCTAAAATATTGATGTTGCATCAGTCTGAGGTAGTAATTAGTTTGGCTTATGATATGTGTAGAAAAAGATATCTATTAAACTAGAAGATTTTTATAATCTTGATTGGCTATGGTACTCGGATATCGTGAAAGGGAAAACAACAATGGTTACCAAAATACTTGGCTAGTTTTTTAATTAAGGAAAGAGATGCAAGGAGGAGAATTCCTTGTCCATGTGACATAATCGTCATTATTTTAATTTGATACATAATATTACAAGTCAGGAGCATATCATTATTTTGTGGATTTATGGTATTATAGGAAATTTTGAACATTTAGACATTGTTTATATTGATTAATATTGTCAATTATAACTAAAAGGTGTTTATTTCAAGTAAAATTAACTTTGATTAAATAGATATAATATTTTTTGTAAAGGTTTTTATTGAAGACATAAATAGCTGTGTACTTCAATATCCAAGTTAGCTAGTACAAATAACTATTCTATTTGTTTTAAAACTCTTTTTACTCTCTTTCTAATATTAAATATTTAATTATTAATAATTACAATTGAGATCAAACTCTATTGATGAACGAACAAAGTGTTTAATATGGGATTGAGTTATATATATATATATAATAATATTATTTTTATATCTATATTCTTCTTAGTTCATATTACAGTTGGGATAAAGTGATAGACATGTGTTTGGGTTTTGTACATAAACTTAATTTCCACGGGTGCTGGATTTCCTTCTCTCTTCTACATGATTTTCTGTTTCCTGTAAGTTTTCTTTCCATGAATTTGTTTTAAGGTCAAATTACTCTTTGCCTTTATTACCCACAAATTAAATTTTCTAAAAAAATTCAGTCAACCTACCTCAAAGTTTCATTAACTTAACTCTGACCATTCATATCATTAATTCATAAATTAAAATTTCAAAATTACCTTTCCTATAATAAATATTATTCATTTTGCACAGTTTATTAATATTTAATTAAAACTAACTACATATTTGAACATATACATATAACTTTCATATATATACAATTATTATTACATATATACATGTACATTTCCTAACTCTTCCCGTCGCCACCGACACCATCATCTCTTCCATCGCTGATAGCACCTCTTCCTCCCACTGCTAGCACCGAAACTCCTCATCCCATCGCTGACACAAAAATATTATTTTATTTTTTTCGAAAGTAGAAATGATGATTATTAACACTTGAGCGCATATAATGGATAGAAAATTACTTTTCTTTCTTTGTGGTCTTAATTTTTAAAATTTTTTTATTTTATTTTTAATACATTTATTGGTATAAAAAGAATTTGGTGCATGTAATTCAATGATTTTGCAAATCTTAAGATATTAAAATATTATCTTAAAATATATCATTCAATTAATAAATTGTGCAAAATGAATAATGTTTATGGGATAATATCTTTGACCTCCCCTGAAGTTTATCGAAATTTCATATACCCCCCTCTTGTTTGCATAATCCCAGTTACCTCCCCTGTCAGTGACATCCGTTCAAAAAACTAACAGTGGTGAATGATTTTACCGTTATGCCCTTGTATTATATATTATTATATATTGATTTTTATTTTATTTTTTCTCCTCCTCCTTCGCTCTGTTCTCTCCTCTCTTATGCTCGTGTTTGAGCTTGTTATAAAGACTTCGTTACTATCACCATTGTCAAACCCATTGGTCAATTTTTGAAACAAAGAAAGTTGCTTTGTGGGTAGTGAGCCTATCTTCTTCTTTGGGCTTCGGCAGTGATGGAGGAGGTGGAGGAAATGGTAATGGTGGTGGTTCTATAGACATGGCCGCCGTGGCGGCGATTTCAGGCAACTCATCCCAAAAATGGCCGCCTGTGCAACAAGAAACCAGCAATTCGAATATAGGGGTTGATTCAGTTCCACCCACTTTGGAGATCGGCGGCGACGTCGGGACCGTCGTAGCAGAGAAATGTGGACCAGAGATTGAGGATTGGGAGGGGGAGCTGTCGGAGACAGTGGCGGCATTGCCGAGCCAAGAGCAGTCTATACTGAAGTGGATCATGGGAGACATGGAAGACCCATCTAGAGGATTGAACAGGTTGTTGCATACAAATTGACTGTGCACAAGACTTGGAATTAAATGGAAGGTTTGGGATTGTAGATCAAGGTTTTGGGTCAACTCACCTATCTTCGGCGAATTCACTGTCGTTCATACATTTAATCATTGTTTGACCTTATTTCTTTTAAAGGTTGGAAGTAACAAACTACCTCATAGTCAGCAAAGGAGAAGCCATGGATGAGGTAGAGAGAGAAAACTCACTTTCTAGAGTGAGAAGAAGATGAAAGGTGACAGCCGTGGGCCCATGGGAGGGAAGAGAGAGAGAAAAATAAATTAAAAAAGTCAATAAGGTTAAAAGAGTCATTTTACCTGTTTACTGTGACTGACATCATCAGATTTTTTTTGTCTCCGTCAGCTGCCGTAACGGGAGGGGGGAATGTGTTACATTAATCAAAACCTCAGGGGAGGTAAGTGGGATTATGCAAATAAGAGGGGAGGTATGTGAAATTTCGATAAACCTCAGGGGAGGTCAAAGATATTATCCCGATTTATTATAGGAAGGGTAATTTTGAAATTTCAATTTATGAATTAATGATATGAGTTGTCAGAGTTAAGTCAATGAAACCTCGGAGGAGGGTTGACTGAAATTTTTTAAAAAGTTTAATTTATAATTAATAAAGACAAACCTCAGGGTGCTTAGAATAATTTGCCCTTGTTTTGATGTTAAAGTCTTCTTGGATGTCATATTCTATCTTCATCGTAGTGATAAAAAAATTTAAACCTATGGTTCAGTTTGATGACACTGATACTCAACTTTAAGTTGATGTTGATAAGAAAATTTTCCAGCTACTTGCATGAATACCTTTTTTAAGGTTCTCAATTCTCATAGGAGATTCTTCAATAGTTGCACAGATTTAACAAATTTTTGAGGGTGATGATGGCTACCAATTTTAGAGTGACAAAGCAGAAGTTTAACAAGAGTATGAATAATTAAACTGTTGATTCCTACTGCTATTTATACTAAAAACAGCACAATTTGAATCTCACGAAAAGACGGAGATAAAAACAAATTCACTAAAATAAAATAACTATAAAAATGAACTCAATCCGAGTTTGTTTTGACCTCCAACAAAGATTCTGAAAAACTCTCTATCTTATAGGATAGAGAATGCAAAAGACAAAACCCTAAACAATGAAATATAACCGAAAAACTTACTAGTTGAAATTGGGCCAAAAATTGGGTCCATTTAGCATCAAGAAAGGCTATTTAAATACGGCATTGTCATACCAGGGGTTCCCGAGCTCCACTTGTTTATTCATCTGCTACTTACCTGAATACTTCCCAGCATACAATCCAAACCAACCTTGATGACCATGTTGCAAACCACTCCACAAACAACTTCCACACAAGCTACTACGGAGAAATGTGTCCTAATAATTCCGTTCTCCTTACTAAACAAACAATCAGAACCAGGATTTAAAAAACAATTTGAATCAGGAGAGTTGCAAAAGTAATTTCTGTTTCTTATTTTTTTCTTTCAAAATAACAGACATAATAAATCCAACCCGCTTTTGAACCAAAATCTAAATAATGAACAAAATAAAACCAATTTTGACACTGCTAAAAAGCAGGCCAGGCCAGGTCATGCATGGATCTCTTCTCATCATTGTTATCATGTATTCCATAGACCAATAACAATAAATAAGAAATACAAGAAAAATTAGGAAAAGCTTACACGCCAATTTTGGTTTTGTAATGTAGCAGTAAGAGTAAATATAGTGCACAATAACACATATTAAACCACTAAACCATGATGAAGTAGTGTAATGAGACAGAATCACTGCTGCTACTAAATTGCCATACTGTCTAACACTGTATTCTAATAGAAAGAAAAGCGAGAGAAGATCCACAAGCACATGAACTACAGTCACTTCAACAGTTTGAAAACTTGACTTCCGCTTCCCACCAGGTAACAATTTAAATACTGTAAACTTGTGCTGCATACTACAGTTTGAAAACTTGAGTTCTGCTTCAGTTGTTCCACCAGGTAACAATTTAAATACTGTAAACTTGTGCTGCATACAACGATAGGCGACCTGTATACAAGTATCATGGTAAGCTGCCATAAAAAAAACTGAGGCTCGATCCCGGGAAGCAGGAATACCTGAACCTGCAAATCTTATAAAGCGCATAAGATTACAACTTCAATGAAAAAATAACAAGGAAATAGAGAATGATATACATCCCTGTATCAATTGTTTGTTCACTCCCCTATAATTTTACCTTATCAAACTTCAGATAGGGTTCAATATTGGCAAACAAAAGAGAACTGTACTTGTTTCAGTTGGTAGTGAAATGAGTTGAGAAAGCAATTATCATCCCAACTACACTGACAAACACTGGAACATCTGAAAATTCTTTCATCTACTCTCAAGAGAATGAAATAGCTGGAAAGATCAGTTTGCCAAAAACATATTGGAGAACTAGAAAGTCCTCTGTGAAACAAATTTGAGCAAACGTAGTGTGTGATTTATTGGTAATGAACAGCCTACCGTAAGAAAGCGATCCCAACTAATGAATGTTTTTTCCACTATGCTCCAGAAGCTATTTTGCCCTGATCCATGTGCTACTTAGAAACGCATGCAACATAAATAAATGCCAGTATTTCAACTTACCTATAGGAGTCATGATATGGAGTCTGACAGTGAGACAACTCTGACTGATTTTATATGAGTGGGGGATGACATCAGCACGGGATGACAACAGCCCGACATCATCCCCCACTCACATAAAGTCAGTCGGAGTTGTCAGAATCTCAAGACTCTAAATCATTTTCCTACCTATAGAAACCTTTTGCAAAATGAATTTGTAACACTCCTTTAACAAATATTTTTTGTGACACCACTAGAATTTTTTTTGTATCAATATAAACATGTTTTAGAAATCTGCATAAACCAGGGAAACAACCAATAAAGGCGATTGTTGCCTGAAAAAATATGAAATACGAAAAACTCAAGAAAGAAAACAGAAAAGTTTGAAGAAATTCATTATATGCACATTCATATACTATGGTGGTTCTTTTCTGGTGTCTTATCTTTTATTTTCAAATTCAACTTCTTTTGGTGGATCAAGAAAAAGAAGAAAAAAACTTTTACTTTCAATATCATATGACACTGAACCTGTACTCCACCTGCACAGTGGAAAATGGGCAGTAAGCTATATTTTTTAAATGGGCTGTTCGCGGGAAAAGGAAAACAACATTTGCCCCTTTCTAAATTTTAAAGACTGTTGCATCAACTAAAGAGTATAGGGACAAACCAGACAATGTCACTTCAATCAGTAGTTGTAAGTTCCATGCTCCTGCTGGTGCTGCTGATCAGATTCATCATACTGTTCCCCGTTCTGACCAATTCCATTGTCATCGTTGGTATTGTTACCATTATCATTCCTATCAGCAGATCCTGCCTGTTCCCTTTCCCTATTCCATTGTTCAATCTTTGCCCTTCGCTCAGCACTGCCTTCCCTTTCCCTAACTGGACTCCTATTTCTCCTTCCCCCGGGGCTTCTGCTTCGTCCTCCTCTCCGTCCAGGACTCCTGCTTCGAGGCCTCCTGCCCCTGTCATGCTGGCGATGATCCCTGTCATCACCTCTTCTACCAAAACCACGACCCCCATGTGGTCGCTCATCATAATTGCGAGGCCGATTAGGACTGCGGCTTCTGCTTCGACTGCGCCTTCGCCTGTTCCTCCCAAATAGTTGCCTCCTCAGCTCTCTAAAATTGACCACCCCACCGCCCCAAAAAAAAAAAAGAAAAAAAGAAAAAGTATCAATAGTTAAATGATAGGTATGGAAGCCAAATGTAAAAGGCCTGAAAGATGACGGGACACCACACAGTCACTCACCTGCTTATCTTTTTCAGATGCATGAAGTTGCAGTAGCCACCTCGATTGCAAACATTTTCCTCATATTGCCTACAAGTAGCTTCACGAAAATCCGTCACTGGAGAGAAGTCCACAATGATGGGACGTCCTAAAAAAAATTATTTCAATGATGTCAGCAATAATCTGAATAGTGATACTACTATTATTTTGTTATCATAATTTAACGAGGATCTCAATATAGTAAATCTATGATAGAATAAATGACAAAACGGGCATCTAGTCATGTTTCTCGTGATACCATTACTAAACAACATTGATATTGAATAAGAGATAAATTCCAAAATATAACTTTCAGAAAAAATTTCAAAAGAAACTCTACCGCTTTTAGTAGAAAATTAATGAAATTTGAAATTTTCAACTCAAAAGGATACAGTTTCACAGGTAGACAAAACATATGCAAAGCTATTTCTCAATAGATAATTATTACGTCGGATATTTCTTGTTCGGTTGGCTCAAATTCCTATTGTGATTAGGTTTCTATTATAGAATTGTATCTTATTAGGTAATTTCTTAGTAGGCAAGTCTTGGTCTCAAGGGAAGAAAGTTCTTGTTAGGCAAGTCTTAAGCTCTAAAGAATTGTAATCCTTGTCTACCAAGGAATTGAGTTTTGGCCTCTATAAATAGTTACCTGTGTTATAGGTTGAGAGTCGATGAGAAGAAAAGAGGCAATACTCTCTTTGAAATTGAGAGGTCACTTTCATTGTTTTGAGAGGGCACTTAGAGAGAGAATTCTGGTTTAAAATTTGTGATTTCCTTTTAAGTGAAATTGGGTGTATAAGGGTTAAGGATTGAAAGTTGAGCGTACTCTTGATACAATCTTTCTACTTGTACTGTTATAATCTATATAGTGAAATCAGACTCTTCCTGGGCGTAGGCTTGTTTTGCCAAGCCACGTATAAATTCTTGGCTTGTTCTTGCAAATTGCTTCGTGCTTGTTTACTTATCGTCACTATCATAATATTTGGTGGTTCATAATTGGGGGCTTGTTTCTCAACATTTCGTATTGCGTGCATGTCTACTTTGTTCAAGATACTACTTCGAACACTTTAATCATGTCTGATTTTATCTGTTCCAAAAAAATGTGAGGAACATAAACATTTCAATTATAATATGCTTCTTCAAACATATATGCATAAATATAAATACCACTCAACTCTACTAATATTGGGATAACCATATGAATCCTGTTTTGCAATCATATCTTAATCCAGGACACCACACCCTATTGAATCATAGACTTCCACATCTTCCGTTATTTATGCACCCAAGTTCTTCTTAGACTTTCTCCTCTTGCACACTTAATTATCGCGTGAACCAAATGCCTACAAACAGATGAAATTACTCACTCACAGAACAAGATCAAACTATCTTAACAGACCTCTTCTTGCATTCGCCATGGCTTTGACCCATTTTTTCCCCCTGATAAGTCCTTTGCCTTGGCTTTAACCCTGGTTTAAGGCTCTAATTGGTGAAGTTGATCAATTGGTGTTGCTTCTAACTTCTCATGAATACATATCTAAGTTCCTTTTATCTAACATGGCCTGTTGAATCATAGACTTCCACATCTTCCATTATTTACACACCCAAGTTCTTCTTAGACTTTCTCCTGTTGCACATTTAATTATCACGTGAACCAAATGACTACAAACATATGAAATTACTCTCTCACAGAACAAGATCAAACTATCTTAACAGACCTCTTCTTGCATTCGCCATGGCTTTGACCCATTTTTTTCCCCTGATTTAAGGCTCTAATTGGTGAAGTTTATCAATTGGTGTTGCTTCTATCTTCTCATGAATACATACCACAGTTCCTTTTATATAACATGGCCTTTTAGGAATTGGCATCAGAGTTCCTTCTACACCTAAAGTTATATAATGATGAAGCACAATTGGGATTTTAGTCAGCTTACACGTTTGTTCACATCATCTCACAAGTACAAATAATTACACCAATCCAAAAACACACTTCTTTTTGTACATCCCCCTAATGGTACAAACAAACTCCTATTGATTGGTGCCCTTGAGAAAAAAACAATTTAAACAAAAAACCACAAAAACTACCACAACACCTACTTCATTTTATGAAAACCTTGACCATATTAAAAAACTTTGTTATTCAAAATCAACTATTGGTAGTTTAATATCACTTGTCAAAAAAAAAATCTCTTGGTAGTTTAAAAACAAAATAAACCTCGCATTTGAGCTTTCATGTTGAAGACACTCTTAACATAAGGTTTGGAAGGGAGTTGGAGGGGAAGGAGAGAACTCTTAACAGTAGTTCTCATTTCCTTTCTTTTCTTGCACAACTAATTTATTCTCTCCTTTCCCTTATCTGCTAGTTTCCTTTCTTTTCTTCCATAACAAATTTATTCTCTCCTTTCCCTTACCTGCTACTTATGCACATGCACTGAATGTATTCACCTATGCAAGTGCAATATACGCACACTAAAAAAAAGGCCCCTTCTAAAATAAACAAGCCATTAATTAAGTACAATCGTAAGATGGTAACAAATAACACACACAGAACCTCTCTCTCTCTCTCTCTCCCCCACCCTATCTAGATGTATAAATTGTGGCTTTAGTTGAATTCGAGTGTTGGTACTCAATTATCTGCAAATCTATAAAATGAATTACCAGCATATCATTCTAATTAAAATTTGTAACATAACACATGATTTTTCAAATATCAAAGCTATGCAATTAATCTACAGACAATAAATTACATGTTATTGCTGTTGATAAACTGGAATGGGGTTCGGGAGGCAAGGATTGACACTCTTTATGAGAATGATTAAATACTATTGGTTTCTCCATGACAAATTCAATACCAAGCTTTTATCTTTGTTTTAATTGGTTTAGTTGTTCTTCTAACGAGGTAAGTGATGCGACATGGCCGCTTAAGGAACAAAAGAATGTTTACCCTCGTTCAATTAATTGGTGTTTCTTAGAGCATGTTTGGCATTTCTGTTGGACAAGCTAAAAATGCTTATATTTTTTACAACTTTTTTTAGAACTCAACATGTCATGTTTAGTGCCATATCTTTACACAATTGGTCCTAAATCCAACAAAAGGAGGTGGGTTGCATTGGATAATTTGACAGCTAGTGAATACCTTTTGCCAAGACTAATATCAACAAATTTACTTTAACTTACTCTTCGTAACCAAGGGAAAAAAAAGTAATTTACAATGATGATTGATATTTTGGCTCGGTAGAGCTTTTAGCAAAAGCTCAAATTTGATGCTTTTCAAAAAAAAAATTCCACGGACAAGTTTATCCCTTTATTTTCATAAGGACAGAAAAATTCTAATTTGCACAGGGTAACTAGTGAGAAGATGAAAGGAATGATGGTGGTGGGTGTGAGAGTGGCCCTTTTAGAAATCTAGGAAGTGGATGTCGGTGCACAAGAAAGCGAGTGGAAGAAGGAAGCAACATACGATGAAAGAGGGGAAAAAATGAGGGCATAACTACCATTTTTAAAGTAAAAAATGGCAAAAAAAGTGGGCCCAGGGCCAGATGGATTTACGGCATAATTATATCTTTTTGGGAAGTGGTGAAAAAGATTTTCTTGCTGCTGTTATTACCAAGAACATGCTTAAAAAGGTAAATGCAGCTCTCATAACTCTTGTTCCAAGCTAACTATATATATATATATATATTGACAAAGTGCAACAGAGGATTTGTTCTCAAGCTAACTATATATTGAACACCTTATTGAGATTATCCGTGCCTGGTAGTGAAATTATATTTCAAAAATATATCAATTATCTCACCATTATAAACTTTACTATTTAAAGACGTCTGAAACAGGCTGAACATGTATATGTAAAATTGCCAGTGGGGGTGTTCATACGTGTGTATAATGGCGTTTTATATGTATATGGGTGTGCCATACAGAAATTTATGACAAATTTACGAGGATGAGAGGTGCAACTAGCCTGCATAAAACCTTCCACTCAGATTCTGGAGCGCATTTGCAGCATGTTCTTCTTCTCTAAACTGAACATACACATTACCCACCTGCATAAAGCAATCAAGGGAATGAAGTGAATTCCACTCACTGAATTGATAGAAGTAGTAATATCATTTTAAATTTCTAACAAGGAATACCATGTGGTCAGCCAAATTGTCACAAATGTTCAAGCTCTCAATCTCTCCATATTTGCTCAGCTCCTCAAATAGATCTTCATAAAAATCCTGCATTTCAATACAAATCTTGCAGCATCAAAGATTTAGAAATGTAGACATAATATTAACAACATCATAAATAGAAATTGAGCAGCAAATAAGGTGTTCAGTCCCCTCAAAGTACTTTAAATTTACACAATGTCTATAAAGACTGGAAAAAAAAAAGACAAAAATGTCCATCTCTAACTTCTTTCCCTTTTATTTTATATTGAATTTTTTTGGCCACCAAACAAGTTAACAATATAATGAACATTAACAGATAACAGTGTCAAATGGTTAATTGCAAGAACCACAGACCATCAACTGAAAGCGAATCAGCAAAATGACCGGTTGGAATATATCACATTGAACTAAACATTGAAGGAACAACAACCATAAATAATAAATTGGAATAAAAAAGAAACATACTAACACATATCAAAGTCGGTAATCATTCATCCACACATATTTCTAGATTCTAGAGATAGGCGCGAAGTAAACTAATCATTAACAAGCAAAACAAAATGAAAAAACCTAGAGAGTTGGATCTGTTAGACGTATGCACAGCACTTTGAAAGAGCAGAAACAAATACAAATCGAAAGTCATAGTCAACTAGAAAAACGAAATCCACAGAGTATCAAACACTAAACCAATCATTAAAGCACATGAAAACATTAAAACCCTAAATTGTGATAGAGAGACTTCGATCATTTGAAAATCGACCAGAATCAACAGATTTAACTGTAAGCCTAACGTATCATAAAAAAAACAGAGATTATTCGACAGACAGGTTTTGTGAACAATTTTTTTTTATAATAAAACCCTAAACTATACGAGAGAGAGAGAGATAGATTTAGATCATTTAAAAAACAATCAGGACCAACAGATAAACGGTAAGCCAAACCGATCAACAAATAACAGAGAAATATTACATAACCTATAAAGATAATGCAAACACACACATAGATACGAGTGTGTAGAGAGAGAGAGAGGACCTCGAAGTGGTCTTGGATTTTTCTAGGGTCAAGGGGTTGGCCCTGAGGGTCGACACCTGGGGTGATCATATCAGGGCGTTGGTACATGTTGGAGAGGAGAAGAGTGGGGCTGATGCTAGGCTTGGTGTGAAGCCTGGAGCAGCGATCGCCATGCCTGCACGCACCAATCTTGAAATAGAAGGGGCAATTCACTCGGTCCTTCTCTGTTCCGAATATCGACGCCAAGTGCTCGGCCATTGATTCCGACTCACTTCTCTTTCTCTATCCTTTCTCTCTCTCTCTCTCCCGGGGGATCTAGGGTTTCTAAGGTCTCTCACTTGGGCTTTGAAGCTAGAATATAACATTAAATTCTACTATAGCGTTGGCTGTAGTTTTTAATTCATGAAAAATACTACAGCGTTAGCAGTATTATTAGTTTATGAATGTATTAATAAACCCATATAACTCAACAGCTGGTTTGCCCGAGAGGTTAAGGGGGAAGACTTAAGATCTTCTGCACACAAGTGCGCATGGGTTCGAACCCCATAGCCAGCAAAAGTTTTCTTTTTTCGTTTTTTATTTCTTTCTCTTAATTTATTTATTCTATACTACTTTATGGAGTAAATATTAAGATTTTTTTTTTTTTGTAAATTTACATTTTTTTGAATATTTATTCTTTTCCTTTTTTGTTTTTTATTTTTTTCTCTCAATTTATTTGTTCTATACAACTATATGGAGTAAATATTAAGAGTTTTTTTTTTATAAAAAAATACAATTTTTTGAATATTTATTCTTTTCCTTTTTTGAACTATACGAGGTTTGGCCAACATCGTTTCAAAATTAAGTCACTATCACAAATTTATATATCATGTTTCTAAAAAAATTAAATAAGCAAGAATATTAACTAATTAAACAAACTTCAAAGTCCATAAAATCTCTTCACCTCAGCCTTTTGTTAGCCCTTACATTATTATTTTTTTTACAAAAATGGCATGGCCATTGTCTAAACCTCATTAACATTTCAGTGACATTGTTATAATCACATTGATTTTGGAATTCTCTCTGTTGTAGGATTTTAAGATTCATAATTTCATGAGTTTAATAATTATATCTCTAAATAAAATTTTGATCCCCCTTTAGACTTAACCCACAAAAAATAGATACCGTAAATTATAGGCCTAATTTTAAAATATATAAATATTAATTTAAATGTTTGTTTATTTGTTTTGACTTGCGATTACTATTTCTTTGTTATTTTAGTGATTATAAAACATGCGATACACATCCATTTTTACTAGTATATTTCTTAAATACCCATAATTTATGTTTATTTGAATCGTTAGGCAATGCATTATAACGGTAATTTTATATGCCTTATTGTTTCCTTTTCAATCATTTTTTTTTCAAATCCAAGAATAATTTTATTGAATAACAAACAACACAGTAGTTATTACAAACCATCAGCCAAACACTTTTGCTCGACAAATACTTTTTGCTATTTTATCTCTAAGAGCCATGTAGGTGTCAAAGTGCCTAAATGCCAAGTCATTCCCCCTTGCCACACAAGACTTGAAGAAGTCAACCAAATAGCAACTTGGCATAAACTCAAATATCACTACAAGCCCTAACATTGTGTCAGGCCACCCAAGCCTCGAGCACCAACTCGAGCATCATTACAAGCCCTGATGTTGTGTCAATCAGGCCACTCAAGCCTTGAGCACCATTACAAGCCCTGACGTTGTGTCAGTCAAGTCACTCAAGCCTCAGCACCAACTTAAGCACCGTTACAAGCCCTGACATTGTGTTAGGCCATTCAAGCCTCGAGCACCGTTACAAGCCTTGACATTATGTCAGACCACTCAAGCTTTGAGCACCGTTACAAGCCCTGACATTATGTCAGGTCACTCAAGCCTCGAGCATCGTTACAAACTCTGATACTGTATCAGGCCACTCAAGCCTCGAGTACCAACTCGAGCACCATTACAAACCCTGACACTGTGTTAGGCCACTCAAGCCTCGAGCACCAACTTGAGCATCGTTACAAACCCCGACACTGTGTCAGGCCACTCAAGCCTTAAACACTAACTCGAGCATTGTTACAAACTCTGACACTGTGTCAGGTCACCCAAGCCTCAAGTACCCACTCGAGCACTGTTATAGGCCCTGACATTGTGTCAGGCCTCCCAAGCCCCGAGTACTAACTCAAGCGTTACTTCAAGCTCTGACGAGCAGATCACCCAAACTGAGAAGGTCACCCCAAAATATCAATTGGTGCATCAAGAGTAAGTGGGATCTGGTAGGATCCCATTACTTTAATGCAACTAATCCTGTTGGGATACTTAAAAGGAACTTGGATTGGTGGATGAGAAGTAAAGAAAGCCCAACATGATCTACATGCCTAGTCAATGAGATAGTGAACATGTGTTATTAGAGAGACCCTTACAATCACCATTAATACTCTCAACAACTGTCGCTGCAGTATAGCCTAATCTCATTTATTAGCTCAAGGATCACACATCACAGCACCATAAGGGGCGGCGATGTGAAAGGCCTAAGGCTCTGCGTGTTTAGGGAATCATTACGTAGACACCTCAGGAGCAGGGTTTTATCCAAAACAAGCCTAGTCTATTGGGTAAAAGCCGTGAGAGACTGGTACTATAAAGAGAGGAGGCAGGAGGATAGAAAGGGATCCTACCTTCACGAATTCTCATTGCCTAGCCATACTTTTCCTACTTCATTTATATTAACTTCTCTGGATCCTTCATAATTGTGTTGAATACATCATTATATATACACATTTTACCATTGTTTTAAAGAAAAAACCCCTACATTCTGGTGACTCCACTGGTTATATCAATACAAGAAGATGGAACTAGAAGATTGACAGCCTAACATATCCCCACTAGAGGCTCTACCACCAAACAGTCCACCTCCGATCAATGCACCACCAGTCGATGAGTCCATCCATTTATCTCAAGGCGAGAGTAGAGCCCCTCGACAATCTTCCACGGCCGTCAGCCGTCTTAAACAGACCATTCCAAGGAATCAACCTGCTATCTCAAACAACATCATCCAACTCACCCAGAATCAGCTTATGGCCTGAATCAGCTCCCAAGAAACCACCTAAAAGGCCATCTTAGAGGCCCTTAAGGCTTTACCAACACAAATTGTATACACCGCCTAACCCAACTCTTCGACCCCATCCCCACCTCCATTTTCAAACACCCCGAAACTACCATTCAGCTCCCCTTCGATAAGAGCTCAACAAATTCCAAAACTCCCACACCAACCCCAGTTAGCTTACTAGCAGAGCCCAGAGTATATCACCTAAGCGGAGATACGCGACATCCTTAATAAAAGCTCTCCTTCGGCAGCTCGAGTTCTGGATTTCGATTTTGAACCCCTTACCATCACAACATCGCTCAAACTCTTTATCTGATGAGTTACACTGTGCCTAAATTTTCCAAATTCGATTGCAAAAAGGAACCCCTCATAAGCACATTGTTCGCTTCATCGAAGTGCTCGGTCAGTATAGCCACGAACACTCATTGCGGCTGTGAGAATTTTCCAAATCTCTCACAGATCGAGCCTACTGTTAGCAGATTAGTCTCTAGTCAGAATCCATTGCCACATGGGATCAACTCTCCACTAAGTTTCATACCAAGTTATCTCAAGTAGAGGAACGTGTCACTACTTTTCTCTAACCAAAGAGTCCCAAAATGCGAATGAAGACCTCTTCAAATTCGTGCAACGATTTCAAGATCAAGCCATGGAATGCTTCGAGAATAACACTAAAAAGGACTTGGTTGACATATGCATCCAAGGCATGGACCAACATTACCAAATTCATCTCATTAATCTTCGTCTCGCTAACTTCGGTGAGCTCATAATAGCTGTTCGCAATCTGGTCAAGAACCTTAAGCCCAACCTTAAGGTAGATAACTCAAAGACATCAGCTCAATGACCAACACCAACATTGGCCATTGAGGAATATCCCAAAAAGCGATGAGAAGAAGAGTCTAAACCAAGCCCCCTTGGGGCGATGATCCCCCTCCATTTCTCATCTGCTTAAAAGAAGTACTCAATACATTAAAAACATGGGTAGAGAACAGACGAGTTGTCCTTCTTGTACCTCGAAAAGAGCCAACAGAAGTTAATCATGCCCACCCCAACTTTTGCAAGTACCATCAATCTGTCTCACATCCCACTTATGATTGTCGTACATTTCGTCATTTATTTCACAGAAGTGTGGATAAAGGCGACCTCGAATTAACAGCTCCTATGGACGTTAGGCGTCATCCATACCCACGACACAATCGAGCAGCAGTCGCGATCTCATGCTATGACGAACTTAAGGAAACTCATCACCCAGAGTCGCTCAAAGAGCAAAGGCAATCCGAGGTCTCTCAATGTATAGTAGCGAACCCTACAGTTGCCCCGCCCAATCCTGGCAAACCATCTTGAGTTATCTCTTTCACTGAAAAAGACAAACAAGTGCCCTCACTTCAAAATTGACCACTCTATATTTTAGCCAACCTCAACGACACTGAATTCAAATGAACCTTCCTCGATAATGGTTCCTCAATCAACATCATGTCTCTAACTGTGCTCAAACAGGAAACATCCCGCCAGAAAGATTGATTCAAAGCCCAATCAAGGTGGTCGATTTTGGCAACAATCGAAGATGCACAATCGGATATGTAAATGTCGACCTTGCCATCAATAAATTTCGTGCCCCTACAAAATTCCATATTATTGATACAGAGACTTCATACCACTTGCTCATTGGTTGCGCGTGGATGCATCGTGTTGGCATTGTATTGTCCACTTACCACCAATGCTTCAAAGGCATTATTAGAAACAAAATCATCATCATCCTTTGTTCCGATAAACCATTTACCAAATTTGAAGCCTACTTCATTGATGCTCTTTTATTTGATGAGCTCGAAAACACTGAGGAACTCGAGCAAACTACCATTATCAGTACACCATTCTTCACATGGGTAGAAGTAAAGAAGGGAATTTTCCCTGCACCACAGGTTCACAGGCCCTCTATTAGCACCGAGCCATTAGCATTTTGCGAGTGCAAGCGCGTTAAACTAGTTAGCAGACGAATCATCTATTGTTTATGACGGTGTCTGGGTTTCAAGGTCGCAAATACGATTTCTGAGCCTCCAAAACACCAAGAGCAAACCAAGCCAGATTCCCTTAATCTCGAAGAAATTAACCCCGCACCGCTTGATGCTCCCACTAACTCGCATTGCCTCCAACTTGCCAACCTTTCTCCGTGGCGAGCTAATAAATTTATTGCAAGAATTCCCAGACACATTCGCTTGGATATACGAGGAAATGTCTGGCCTTAATTCTAGCCTTATGGCTCATCACCTTAATATTCTGCCTTATTCTAGCCCTGTCAAACAAGCCCTTCGAACTTTTTGTCCAGAGCTTGCGCTTTAAATCAAAGATGAAGTTGAAAAGTTGCTCCTCGCCAACTTCATCAAACCAATAATCCACCCCACTTGGCTTGCTAACGTTGTCCCAGTCAAGAAAAAGAATGGGCAAATTCGACTATGTGTTGACTTTAGGGATCTTTATCAAGTCTACCCCAAAGATGACTTCCCTTTGCCAAATATTGACACCTTGGTGGACGCTACCGCTGGGCATGCCATGTTCTCTTTCATGGACGGGTATAACGGCTACAATTAAATCAAGATGGCTGAGGAAGAGGTCTAAAAGATTGTATTTCCAACTCCACTATGAAACTTCATTACACCGTCATGCCTTTTGGGCTAAAAAATGTAAGCGCTACCTATCAATGAGCGATGACAGCAATCTTCCATGATATGCTCTACCATACAGTGGAAGATTATGTCGATGATTTAGTTTTCAAATCCCACCTCGAGAATGACCACGTTCGTGCTTCGCCAAGTCTTTGAACGATGCCACCAGTATAACCTATGCATGAATCCATTTAAGTGCGCCTTTGGGGTTGACTATAGTAAGTTCCTAGGGTTCATAGTCCATCGATGGTTATCAACTTTGACCCCACAAAAGTCCGAGCAGTCCTTGATATGCCACCCCCCGTAACCTTCAAACAAGTCAAGACATATACGCCTTTATTACACTACTAATAGGCCAGCCTAAATTTGTATGGACGTCAACACATCAAAAAAACATTCAAAACAATCAAAATTGTGTTAACCTCTCCTCAAATGATGCACCCTCCTCAAATTATGGCCCCACTCCTCTTATACATCATATCCACTAAGCGATCGATCGGCGCATTGCTTGCACAAAAGCTCGAAGGCCAAGAAAGGCCTATATACAACATTAGTCGTCTCATCCGCGACTCTAAGTCACGTTATTCCTGCATCGAGCGCCATTGCCTTGCCGCCATTACTTCCTCGCCCATCGGGTATACCTTGTTACCAAATATGATCTCTATCGGCAACTACTGTCTAAACCACTCATCTCTGGAAAGCCGACTCGCTGGCTTCTCGTGTTAGTAGAATTTGATATCACATGCTGTACTCCTTGAGCTATCAAAAGCCAAGCCCTTGCAGACCTACTTGCACAATTCCCAGCAGGATAACATGAGCTATCACAGGAAGAATGGTAGCTTACCTTCGACGACTCATCCACCACCAAGGGAGGCGACGCCGGAATTGTTCTTACCTCTGCCAACAAACAAGGCACGACCTCTATTAAACTTAATTACCAGTGCTTTAACAATGAGGCAGAATATAAGACCCTCATTTTGGGCTTCCTTATTGCCCACAACAAAGTAATCTCACGCATTTGTATAAATGGCGACTCCAAGTTGGTCATTAAACAAACTATGGGAGATTACACTACTCGCGAGCCCACTTTTGCATCTTACCGAACCATGATCCAGAAACTCCTCAACAGGTTTAAAATACTATACATTATGCATGTCCCACGATCCAATAATCACTACCTTGATGCTCTCACTACCTTAGTTTTGAAATTGCACATCTCAAGAGACAAAACTCATATCGAAGTAAGTCAGCAAAATCACCCAATTTTTTTCACATATATATTTCCCCTAGAGCCCAGCGAACTTGACTGGTGAACCCCTCTCATCTCAGAGCTCCTAAGCTTCAAATGATGAATTCCCCTCGCCCGATTGAGTCACTTTCAAATCATACAAGGCATACTATATCACAAACTTCCTTGTGGTGCCTTGGCTTGATGTTTAGGACCAGATGAAGCCCGACGAATGCTGGATATAGTACACCAACAACACTACACATCGGACATCGCATTATATCAAAGGCTTCAACGACAAGGTTAGTATTGGCCTGACATGAGCAAAGAGGTCAATGAGTTACAACGACACTATCACGATTGCCAAGCACGACCCGATCTCACCGAGGTATACATACTCGACGAACGAGATTGGAGGGCAACATATATAGAGTTCCTTACTAGCGGCACTGTACCAAATGACCGCACCACGACTTTGAAACTGAAGAAAATGGCACATCATTTTTCATCAAAGATGGAACACTGTACAAAAATACTCTCACTAATGATTTTCTTCGATGCTTAGCAAATGATAAGGCCTAAGAGGCCTTAACCATTGCACATGCCCTTGAGCACCAAGGAGGAAATAAGCTCTTCGCCCAGCTCTTTCAGTCAGGATACTATTGGCCAACCATGGAAGTCGATGCTCAATAACACGTGCGCAAATGCCAGGAGTGCCAAATGCATGATAATCTCATCCACACGCCAGCCACCCCACTCCATCCCATATCCACACCTTGGCCATTCCACACCTGGGGTCTTAACTTCATTGGGCCCATCTGGCCAACTATTCGAGGATACACTTAGATTTTGGCAACCACAGAATTCTGCACCAAATGGGTAGAAACAATCCCACTGAAGAAAGCTACTGACCCCACAATTGCCAACTTCATTCGATAACACATCATGTGCCATTATGGGATACCTTACCAACTTTTCACTGATAATGGTACTACTTTTATTAATTGGCATGTCAAACAAGTCCTCGAGCTGTACCATATAAAGCATAGACGCTCGACTCCCTACTACCCTAAAGGAAATGGTCAAACCGAGGCTTCAAACAAAAATTTGCTCAGAATCCTTAGTCAAACCATTGAAAAACAAACTAGCAATTAGAGCAAGCTCCTCCCCATAGCCCTATGGGCCTATCGAACATCCAAGAAGCGATACACTGGCCAAACCCCTTTTTCCTTGGTATATGGCCTCGAGGCGATCTTACCCATCGACGTTGCTATCCCTTCCGCCTAACTAGCAATATGAAGTTAAGTTCATCTCGACCGAAGTAGCGAACTCGAGGCATTGGATGAGCGACGTGAATGGGCAAAACAACACTTAAACAAATACCAAGGCATGTTCGCCTGAGCATACAACAAGCATGTCCAGCCTCAAACTTTCCAGCCTGGAGATATTGTCCTCAAGGCAGCCACTCACATTGTTCGCAACCTCTCCGCTCCAAAATTCACACCTAAGTGGGAGGGCCCTTTTGTAATCAAAATCGCTAACACAAATGGCTACTTTACATTTGAAGGCACCCATGGAGGGCCCATTAATGTTAGCTAGCTAAAGCCTTACTTTTACTATATAAAAAAAAAAGATGGAAAAATATTTTTGTTCCCCTCTCGTTCCCAAACAAGTAGGACATACACTTTCTATACACAAAATAAAGTTTGCATGTTTTATAAAAAATAGAAGAAGGAAAAGCACTTTATTTTATTACATAAACATCTCTCCAGTCCAGCCACATATGTTTACATCAATCCTCATAAATAGTAAACAATGTTTCATCACAAGACAACTCGTTTAAATGGCCTAACAATACCCCTAAATCATCCTCCCACAAACGCACTTCACTTTTTGCTTTAGCCAACTTCGACTCAAACTCTGGAACCACATTTTTTGCAATAATAAATCTCCTTTCGAGCCATAATATGTCCAAACGTAGTAGCTTTAAATCATCAAGAATTAGTCTTGCCTCAGACAGATCTGTTTTATCCGCGGTGCCCTCATAAACATAGGCAAATATTTGCAGCAGTCTCCCTAAGGTCTCATAACTCGCTCGGCGAGAAGACACGTGGAGACTGGCCATTCCCATCGCCATTTCTGGATGAACAACGAGAGCTTGCCCTAGCAGCAGAATAAGCACTTGAGTAATAGATATCCCCATCCACTGCATTTATTCACTCGCCACTTCCTCGGGCAAGTTCGCAACATCAAAATAAGGCACATCATGTTTAGCCACAACCTGAATCCCAACATCACTCACTCTCCTTGGAAGATTCCCTTAAAAAAAAAAAGCCTTTAGCATCAATCCCTTTTGTTTTAAAAAAAAAAAGATCATCATAAGATAGAGATTTTACCAATAGCAGGCACACTAAGAGCTGCATCTTCCTCAGTACTATGCCTCTCATCAACACCATCAACACTCAACAACTCGTGGACTTCAGACTCCCCCATTCCTTCAAGAACAAGGGTACTCACTAAAGTGCCAGGGCTAGAAAGAGATCTCTCCCCATGTGCCTGAATGGGCACCTAGTCATCTATTGCTCCGCTATGACTAGAAGCCTCCCCTGACACTTCACTTGTCTCAAGTTCAGGTGCAATTTCTTGCTTCACGATATCTTTGCACATAGCTTCTTGACCAAAGGGTTGTTTTGTGTGTAATGCAAGTAATGCAAACATACATATATTTGTATATATATTTTTTAAAATTTATTTCATATCACTTTTTAAACTTGAAAATTGATAACTTTGTGAAAAACTCGAGTCTAAATTAAGTATCTCGAAGTCGTCTCTTCAATGAAAATAGTTTATGGAACAAATTCTAATTTTACATATTAGTAATTACATAATATAAGAAGCTTACCTTCAAAATAAAAAAGTATGATTAAAATAAAAAGTATTTGAGTTGGAAGAATATTTTATATCAAAGTATTTGAGAGAAAACATTAAATTGAAAGTAAACCAATCTGTACAATAAACTGTAATCTTTAATTGATTTTTTTTCCTTTTTTTGTGAAAGATATGTTTAATTGAATTGAAAATTACAGAAAATCATAGTTTTACTTAAATAGAAATTCCGAAAACTTGTTTGCTTTAAAAAGGGACTTTTAAAAATTATATTATTATGTGATTCAATTAATTACTTCTAAGTTTTAAGTAGAACTTTTAAAAATTATATTATTAGGTGATTCAATTAACTTCTTCTAAGTTTTAAGTAGTATATAATATAGTGTAGTGTATAAATATATTATATAATTTTGTGAAGGTTGAGATTCAAAACAAAACAAAAAGAATCATGACTTTAATATAAAAGGATAATTATGCAAAAGTTTATATATAATTTGATTGTACATTTTACAAGTGAATATACATGATACACACATAAATCTTTGAGGAGGTCGGTGTTGTGGTGGATTAAACATCAGTATCATTTGACACTATCGTGCCTAGTCGGGTTAAATATGGATTGACATGTTGACCCGACCCATATTCAACCCGTCCATATTTGACTCGTTACAAACGGGTTGAATATGGGTCACAATCTATATTTGATCCGCCCATATTCAACTCAATCCAAACCCACCCAGATTGCCACCCTTACTTGTAATTCAGTGGTATTTTCTTTAGAACCCTAAACCTTTAATCCAGAATCAGAAACTTGAACCCCAAATGTGATTCGATTGACACAAGAATGAACGACCATCTCTTTTTCAATAAAGATAAAAGTTAAATAAATAAGGGAGTCAGAAATGACTCTGACATCAGAACGAGAACCTGAAACTTGAACCCAGAACTGGAAACTTGAACCCTAAATGTGATCCAATTGACACTAGAATGGACGACCATCTCTTTTTCACTAAAATTAAAGGTTAGAGAAATAAAGGAGTCATAAATGACTTTGACATCAGAACCTTGAACCCGGAACCAGATTTCAAAACTTGAACCTAGAATCTTGAACCCTAAACCCTGCAAACTGCCTAGACCTATAAGCAATTGCTCCATCACACTGCATCAACACATAACCTGGTCCATTCCGTGAAGCATCGCAATAAATCACATACCCCAAGCCATGCTCGGGTATCACCAAAATTAGAGTCATAGTCAATTCTTTTCAAGTGAAAGGTAGAGGTTCGAGTTGCCCTAAGTATATAATGAGAGTTAATCTTATCAAAACAAAAACAATCAAAAAAAAAAAAATGCCTCTCGAGACAAAATAATTGAAGTAAAGTTTCAAATTCAGCCCCCCAACAAACCGGACAAATGGGATCCACTGCTACCATTCTCCTTCCTAAACATTCCTTTACAACTACTTTATCATGAAACACCTCCAAAGATTATAATTTTCATATATTTAAAGTTATATGTTGCTTATGTAAAATAAACTTAAAATTAATTAGATGATTGATAGTATTATGAGTATTAACATAACTTTCACACGCTTGCATTATAGTTTCTATTATGTGATGAATAGCTTCCAAGAAACCGAATGCGCTTTATTTTGAAGACCACACCCATCCCACCCAAAGGTTGTAATAAGGCTTCTAATATCTCACAAACCTCATGAGAGAGCTTGAAACATGACATTGTATAGGCTGGAATAGGCGTGTACCACACTCTTTATCAATACGGAGAAAATTCCCTTCCCAACTTTTGAGTTTATTCTGATCTGCTGTTGAATGTTAGCTAAAGACTTCATTTTTCGATCTTCCAATCACCGAAGGAAGACCCAAGTATTTACCTTGCATCCCTTCGCTAGTAATCCCCAACAGAGTCCTTAGTGATCCCCTCAGCTCCACTGGAGAATTAGAACGTACTAAAGAAAGTTGCAGACTTTTGATATATTGTAGTGTTAACTATGGTCATATCATCTCTTTTTCCAAATGGACGGTCCAAGTGGCTCAAATTTTGCGTCAAAGAGTTGTTTATCAAACGATTCAAGCCAAGGAAAAAAAATATTATAAAATGGGTAAAGAAAAGTAGGGAATTTTTTTGAAGGCATGCTTCATATTGTTTTTGGAAAAAAAATATATATTTGAACAATTTCGAATATTTTTCTCCACTCTTTTAATTGCTTGATTCGGTTAAGACGTGTTGGACAACCCGGCTTTTATTAATATGTTATTAAAAATATAAGCAATTTAAGCTTAACAAAATCTGAAACTGGACCTAATTAGTCCACCCAACTTGTGTTTAAGTCCTTCTAACCCTATCAACCCAAGCCTAACCTGAGCTTAGAAGAATAATCTCAAATTAGGATTGTGGACTGGAGATCAAGTTGAGCCCGGACAAGGATCAAGGATTATTTTACCTTGGTTGAGTTGCAGTTGCACCCTTGACACATTTGTAGCATTGGCATCAAGGATCAGGTCATTCACTGCCCCCAGGTCATACATAATAGCCACATTTCAGGTGAACTTCAAAGCAAAGAGGAGCTACTTTCAATGCCAAGTGAAACCCACATGATAGTAATTTAAAATCCCATTTCCAAAATCAATCAGAACTTGAGATCAGAAAACACAGTCTGCCTCAAAAAGTTACTCAGATCATCTCTTCACTTCTAATAACAAAACTTGTAAGTCTGTAATTATTTAAAAGCGTAATTATCAGGTCTCATGAGACTAGACCCAATGTGCATACATATTGATTTATTCACTGCGAGTGAAACTCCAACTGAGACTCCAGCACCAAAATTCACCGCACAGTTTTCATTGACATGTTACTCCCACAGTCTAATAGGGTTCAACTGGCATGCGGAAGCTTGCTCCTGCATAGACTGCTGCTGAGCCCAGTTCCTCTTCAATTCGCAAGAGCTGCATGCATACAAGACATATCAGCATCTTTAACAAATCATGTGAACATAATTTCAGGTTCCCACCCAAACTAAAATATATTGGAATAGAATTCTGAAAGTTGTTTTCATGAAAGAGAGTATAGTTGATGCATTTCAAAAGGCCAGGATGTCAACCTGATTGTACTTTGCAAGACGCTCTGACCTGCATGGAGCTCCAGTCTTAATTTGGCCCTGGTAAAGCAAATTTCAGGGACAAATAGTCAGTGTAGCAGTTAAAGGAAGATTTTCATGATAGATTGTAGTATTTGATTCTAAATACAAACTTACCGTAGCCAAACCCACGGAGAGATCAGCTATGAAAGTATCTTCTGTCTCTCCACTGCAACCAAATAATTTAAACTACTTTGGCACCTTGAACTTTTCAAAAATGGAACAACAAAATGGATTATATTATGATGTATTATCTACAATGTCTTAGAATTATTTCAAACCTGCGATGACTGGCCATTACACCCCAACCAGCCTTCTTGGACATTCTTACAGCCTCAATGCTCTCAGTTACAGACCCAATTTGATTAACCTGTCCCCAAACCAAGTAAAAGGATGAGCTATATATCTAGTAACCAGTCCAGGCCACAAAAGTTTCATGGTGCCACGTGAAGAGTGATTTGAATGATACCTTCAGAAGAAGTGCATTGCAAGCTTTCTCCTTGATTGCCTTCTCAACCCTCTGTGAACATAAATTCAAAATACAGTTAGCTGATAAAAGAAAATGAAAGAAAACTTTGGAACACCTTTTCTGTTTCATAAGCCACATTTATTGTATGGACTCGTGCACTCTTCTTCCTTGTTGAAATCCAAAGCATACTTCAAGAGAACCAGAGAACATAAAGTAAGTCCATTCTAACCTTGGGATTGGTAACCAAAAGATCATCTCCCACAATCTGTACTTTTTCACCAATTTCACTTGTTAGCTTGGTGTAGTGCTCCCAGTCATCTTGGTCAAATGGATCCTCAATTGATACAATAGGGTACTCAGTCACAAATGACTTGTAGAGATCTTTGAGCTGATCTCCTGAGATCTTTTGCGAGCCATCATTCTTCTGCAGATGAAGCAATAGAAACAAGAAAATACAAATAAATAAACAACTAAATTATGGCATTGAAGATTTTTTTTGTTCTTTTTCTAATAGGTGAATGCATGCATTTACTTTCATACAAGATAACTTTTAATCAAAGATCAACATGTGTTTTGCATAAAATCTGCATTAAGCATAACATTTTCTAAGAGTGCACACGAGCAACATTTCCTTAAATTCAAGTTGGAAGGCTTTTTTTAAAAGGTTAATTTGCTTTGTAATTAATCTTGTGCTTACTATTAATGTTCATCACATTAGACATTCTCATCATCATCATCATCCTTGCCTTTATCCCATATGGATGAGGTCGGCCACATGAATTCTCCTTTTCCATCCTTTCCTATTATATACCGTATCTTTTCTTAAATTTAAGTTTTTTTTAGCAGGTTAATTTGCTTTGTAATTAATCTTGTGATTACCATTAATGTTTATCACATTAGACAGTCTACACACGTACAAACAAATCATCATAGGGGTTAGTTAAAAATACTAGTTAGAAACAGACTTGAAGATTTTTTGAAGCTGCTGATTTGAGAACACATGTAGAGTTTCTCAAGCTTCAGATTTCAGATAACATCAAGTGGACATCAACATTTTGTTATGTTCATAACACACGGGCACAGTGAAAAACCAAAGAAACAAACAATTACAGTTCAAAGAGTAGTTATATTGCATGATTCCAAAACATGAGATTCTAGACACAGCATTGAACATAAGTTGGGACACTTTGATTCACACGGTATATATTCCCCATCCCCATGGGAGGGACTAATATCCCACAACTGATTCCAAATTTCAAATAGCACTTGACAAGAAAAACCATGAAACATAACAAAAAAATCTCACCTCTTCTTTGAAGTTCAGATCATAAGTCTTGTCTGGTCCATAAAATTCAGAAGCAGCAACATCCATTCCAATAACCACCTAAGGAAAAGGAGAACTCACAGCCTGTCATCTCATTGTGTCAAACTAGCAGGAAATAGTATATAGAACAAATATGGGCATTGACTCACCTTGTCTGTGTAACCAGCTTTAGCAATGGCTGTCTTTAGCAATTCAAGACCTTCCTTGTTCTCCTGAACTTGCACAAAAATGACGCTTGAATAAAGTCAACAAAAAAAAAAGTTGAAAGCTCCATCGTAAAACTATGTTTGACCTGAATATTAGGAGCAAAGCCACCCTCATCGCCAACGTTTGTTGCATCCTGACCATATTTCTTTTTAATCACCGCCTGGAATTTGGCAATAAAGTTAGCAAAAAGTAGACAGCCCAAGAGCAATAATAAACTTCTCAACAATGTGGAAGTGTCTAATGCAAAAAAAAACTATTTGTTGGAAAATAATCACACACTTGATTGAATGTGAATCCAAAAAAGGGAATTACATGACAGATTCCATACAGGAGTCGGCACTGACAACCCTCAATGGGCTCACAGGTCAGGTGTCTTGTTCTCATGTTTCAACTCCAATTAATATGGATATGTTAATTAAAAAAAAGAAGGCAAAAATAGTATCACATTTATAATGTTCACATTTGCCACTTGATAATTCCCATTAGATGGTGGACCTCACAGAATGAGGTGTGAGCACCCATTTATGAAAAGTGGGTCAACCATACAAAATATAGCATAGTTAAAATGATAAATTCAAAATTAGCTTGGTGACACCATATGGTGGATCCCAAACTTCCCCACTAGAACAATTTCTACTCCTAACATTGGGCCACATTGCATTTCTATAACATACTAATAACCGACATCAGGCCACATTGCAACACATTCAGATTAGTGAAACAGTAAGAAGAATCATAAGGCTGCAATTCTTCATTCCAAAGCAAGAAAAAGGAGAGAGAAATGGGGAAATCATAACCCACCTTCAAATGGTGATATACTTCGACCCCCATCTTCATGGCCTCTTTGAAATTGGAAGCTCCAATAGGAAGAATCATGAACTCCTGCAAAAACAAGTCGATGAGAAAGTCAAACTTCAGAAGCATCTTGAGAAATAAAATAATAAGGATCAATCAAGAGGCCTGCCTGCATAGCAAGTTTATTTCCTGCATGTGATCCGCCGTTTATGACATTAAAAGCGGGAACTGGTAGAACCAACTTCTTGTTACCGGCCAGGTTGGCAATATGCTGCATCCAGAAATTGTCATGTTATCATATTTAGTTCTACAAATGCAGGCAATGACTAAAATTAATTCATGGGTTTTTGGGGCCTTTATGAAATAGAAAACACCACAATTTGGTCCTTGATTCAAAGATACGGGGATGAGAAGGCAAGTTTGAATTCAATAAAGTACCATGACTTGTGTCCAATAGATGGTACAAGGATGGCAGATGCTATTAGTTATTAGAGGTTAAGGAAAACAAAACTAATATATTAGCTTGTATAAAAATATCCAGCACTCTATTCAACTATGAGCCCAAGGAGTGGGAAAATGGGAAACAAATTACCACTGCCCCTGCTATTGCTGAAAGCGATAAGCCAAACTTAAAAGTAAAATCAACCAAAGAAAGAACAAAATTTGGATAGTTAAGATGGAAAACCTGATCCATAAGATACCTTGTAAAGGGGGATTTTTTGGACACTAGCACCAGCTTTACAAACTGCAAGAGACACTGCCAGTATGGCATTTGCTCCAAGCTGAAAAACCACAATTGGTTCACTTGTGAATATGCTCTACGTTAGAAGTAAACAGAAGCAATCTAGTAACATACCTTTTGCTTGCACCAACCCCACTCATTTACAGTTCCATCAAGTTGCTGAACCATGAAGTTATCAATACTAGTCTGTTGGGTTGGGTCCTGTGCAAAACAATTCAAAACTTCACTTTAAATGGAGGAGATGATATCAAAATTAGACTAAAAATATCATTAAATGGTGTATAATTTCATTCCCAAAGAACTTTACTGATCAACCTCTAAGTTGAACACAAATAGGATATGTCCATTCAGTATCCAAATTGAACTTCAAAGATTGAGTCCTAACTTCATAAACATTGGTGGCAACACACACAAAAAGAGGGAGGGGGGAAGAGAGAGAGAGAGCAACCAACCTTTCCAATGAGAGCAGGGCCAATAATTGCGTTGACATTCTCGACAGCCTACAGGATGAGTGAAACAGGATCAACACAAGGTATATGTACAGCGAGTTAACATTCTGAACAGCGAAGTTTAACTGACCTTTGAAACACCTTTTCCAAGGTAATCTGACCCTCCATCTCTTAATTCAAGAGCTTCATAAACTCCTGAAAAACAAATAGAAAAAAATGCATAAAATACACATGTTTCCGCATGGTAAATTCCAAAAAAGCAGTCATGCTTGAGCATCATTAAGACATCAAATCTATGAAGCCCTCAATGAAAATACTGCAAGATTTTCCGAATCAAGAATTGTATATACATCAATTGTAAAGGATAACATCGGCCCCTCATTAACAAGCAACAGAAAACTTGTGAAATTGATGAAAATATTTACTGAAGCAACAGACCTGAAAAGCTAGCATATTTTTCTTGAAAGTGTGAAAATATAAAATTTCTAACAGGTGAAGTTCACAAAAAAATATTTTACTTGCAATGGAGAGAGTAAGGCTGCAACTTGGGCGGGGTTGGAGGTCCAGCTCGGGCTCAATCCGATATATAAAATATTCAACCCTAACCCTACTTCCAAGCCTAACTATTCAACCCGAGCCCAACCCATCCTTAAATTTTTAAATTCGGGTTCACAACTCAGGTTGATATTTTAGGTTAGAAGTCGGGTTAATTCGGGGTACTCATATGGCAATCTTCACATTAAATATGATCTCGAGTTAATTTCAAGTTAGATGACTTGAAGGCTATAAAATTTTTAGAACTTGATGCAAATTTTTAAAAAAATTACAAACAAAATATTAGGAAACTAATTTTACATACAATAAATTAAGAAACAAAGGCAGTTGAAAAGAAAAAGGAGATCATAGTTGAAATATTATATAAAATATATTTAAAATAAAATTAAAATTCGGGTTAGCTCAGGTTGTTGGTACCTCAAACCAAGCCCAACGCTAATTAAGTTCAGGTTGAGATTTTTCATCTCAGGCCAACCCTAATAGCAAAAATAGTTGTCCAAGCCCGTGAAAAATCAGGCTGGGCTCGGGTTAAATTCGGATTAGCCTGCCTAAGTTGCACCCCTAGGACAGAGTGAGCAAAACTAACTATAAATTCACCGCACTAATGGATTCAATATCTCATTCATAATTTTCAAAACAAAAAAAATCATTAAAATTGCTAAAAGGCATGCCAACCATAGGATCAACAATCCTCATCATTCTGTTTCATAATATTTACGCATCTGGTTCAGCATATGACAATATCTGCATTGTTCACCATGCCACCACGGTCTGTAATTCCTTACTGAGAAAATAAATTGAAGTGCATGAAATAACAGCTGAAAAATCATTGTGTGTGTGTCTAGCTTTGAATCGCAGAACTTATAATCCATTTCACTATAAGCTTATCTCTGCAGTGTTTATCCACCACCATGCCACCGTGATTTCAATTTCAAATTGAGAAAATAAATCGAATCGTATGAAATAATAACTGAAAAAAATAATGTGTGTGCGTGGCTCTGAATTGCAAAAGTAGTAATCGTACCAGTAGATGCACCACTTGGAACAGCAGCTCTCGCCAAGTTGCCATCTGATGTAATGACATCCACCTACATATATGACTCATATCCAATTGATCAAATATATAAAGAAAATTACATTTACACAGACGCGCGCGGACACAGACACGTGTATGTATGAATATATATATAACCTCTGCAAATATTTTGGGTGAACACTCTTTTATAAGTTGTGAACTGACTAATCACATCTTCTCTCCCTCTCCAAAATGAAAAAGAAAAGAAAAGAACTATAAAAAAAAGGACAAATTAATACTAAAATCAGACTATGCACTGATGATTAGAAATCATATATTTATTCAAATAAAAAACTAAGAACAATTAGTTGTACTAATTTGGTGTTTAAAACGAGTCTGTTGATTAACACGACTCATTTCTCGTGAACACTCGATTAGGCTCAGCGAATTGAAAGGTTCAGATATTAAATCTCCACACTATTATCGCCACATAAACAAGTTGTGCAACAAAAACTACAGAAGAAGGGATCAGATTATATGTGTTTGAAAAAAAAAGAGTATATGTGTTTGAAAGCAAACCTCGACAGTGGGATTGCCTCTGCTGTCGAAAATCTGTCGTGCCTTAATGAACTTGATCGTGGCCATAGCCTTAGTTTAGATCTGCTACTGGAGAGAGAGAGAGAGAGAGAGAGAAAGAGAGAGTGATACTGCGATTACTTACAGAGATATACAATAATAGTGAAGGCACACTACGTTTTTGTAGAGTAAGACTAGGTTAATTATCGCCGTTCGATTGCCTTTTTTTTTTTCCCTGTTCGGTTGCCTAATTAGGGCTACCGACTTCACCGAAGTAATGAATTACCTTAACGAGAAGAGACAAAAATTGAACAATGTGCTATCCTGCATATCTCTTAATCGTAAAAATTAATGTTAAAAAATTCAAAATCATTTTTTCAGGAATATAAATATAAACAAATACTTGACACTTTTAATCATCTCTTTTTGTTAACTTGTAACTAAAACTCAAAATATTACAAAACAAAATAATGAAATATTTATTTATACATATTTTAAAAATTAATCATTCTGTCAAGAATTGTGGCTTATATTTTGTTTTTAATTAAAATTTTATTTTAAAGTTATATTTTAGGTAACTTCTTATTAAACAAGTTTTGAGCTTCAATGAATTGTAATTTATTGTCTAACAAGTTTTACGTTGTATAGTATTTGGTTTTCTCTACAGTAATATTTCTTTATGTTTGAATGGAATCTCTAGGTAGGGTGAACAATGATACTGAAAATTCTGAAAAAAAAATTTTTACTCGGTGGGATGTGGTGTTTGGTTTTCTCTATGGTAACATTTCTACATCTTTGAATGAAATATTTTCTCATTCGTGGACACAGATTGTAAGTCTATCGTAATATTTTTACATGTTTGGATGAAATCCTTTTTTATTTACATATATAGGAGAGATTGTGCCAAACCAATTCATTAATAAATAAGTAAGGAGAAATGTAATTAGTTTGTATTCTTTTTTCTTTTTTATCTTTCCACATAAATTTGGGAGTTTGAACATTCTATCTTTCACGAGATGGAGAGATTTAGTATTGCATCTTGGTTCCTACATAATATTAATAATTTTAAACTGAACATGTTTTAGTTGAGCAATCAACTTTAGTATGGTTATACCAAATAATAATAATAATAATAAATAAATAAATAAAAACTTGAGGAAGGCATATATGCTGAGGATTTGACTCGATGAAAAGCAGAATTTGCAAGGAATTCCCAATTGTTTATTAGCATCACATGTCCTGATTGCTGAGTAAGATCCGAGATTTCGGATCACTTGCACCGCTCTCTTTCCTCAAATTAGAGAAAAAATATACCAGCACCCTGGGTTGGATATTCCATTCAATAACTTATAAAATAAAAGAACTAAAAATATGTGATACATAAAATTGGGTTCATGCTGTTCAATAGAGTCAATTATTCATAATGATGTAAGATTTGTTTCTATATATGGATTCCCGTGTATATGGTTTTGTCGTATTTTGGAGTCGATCTATCTAGTCTGGTGGACACCACTGCCTTTTTTTCCAATTTGTTTGTTGTATTCACATGTTGCACAAGACTACAAGAGATATTTGAAAGTTGAAACCTACCTATACTTAAATACTGTATATTTCATTTATACATGTATATATATATGTGTGTGTGTGTGTGTGAGAGAGAGAGAGAGAGGGAGAGAGAGAGAGGAAAATGCAGTGTTGTTTTAGAAGCTGTTTGGTTCATTTTCACAAATTTCTGAATATATATATCTATATATATATATATAAAAGACTGTTATAAGAAAACAAACATTTTTCAAAAACTTAGTTAAATAACATTTTTTTTTACTGTTTTTTGTTTTTTAATTTTCTGAAAAAAGAAAACTGTTACATTAGAAAACCAAACCAAACATACGATTAGATTTGCACTTCTTTTCTCTCTTTTTATGGTAAAAAAATTTTCCCGGAAGAATATTCATCTTCATCTTTTTTGCTTTCCAGTTACTAGCACTGGTTCGGATTTCAGGGAAATACAAATCTGAGGAGATAGAAAATGAATTAGAGTGAAAGACAAGAAGGCCTAGAGTGAGGAATGAGGATTTTATAGCTTTTAAAATTTATGGAAAAATGAAGCATTATGTCATTTTAATAAATTACTAGCTAGTAATGGCTCCCAATCTTCGAGCAACAAGTAAGATAATTCAATGAAACTCAAGGAAATATATATATTTTTAATTTATTTCATAAAAGGATAATAAAAAATGCAGCAACAAAATTTCTGTTGATATAGATATTCTTGGTTCAGAAAAACATTCCAAAATTTTGACAGCACAAGATTTTGCTTGACATACAAATATTTGATATATATACAATAAATTACTTTGGGTAAATTACACTGACCTCCCCTGAGGTTTGCCCTAATTACAGCCAGCATTAAACTAAAGAAATTTGTTACAATGACCTCCCCTCTAACAGAAATGGACTAACAGTGGTTAATTTTTGGGTGAAATGTCTATTATACCCTTATTAATATTATATTGATATATTTTATTTTATTAATATCACAACACTTGGATGTTAAATCTGACAAATCGAAGCTGAATTTTAAAAAACAGACTTCACAGTTGCGTCCGGAATAGTCCATTTAGCTAGGAACCAGTTTGAGTTGGTAAAAAATGGCCAAAATTGACTTCCCGGAAAGTTCGCCGGAAAAATGAAGGTGGCCGGAAATTCGCCGGAGAAGATGACCGGAACAGAGCAACTCGCCGGAGAAGATGACCGGAACAGTGCATATCGCCGGGAAGTCGCCGGAGAAGATGACCGGAATAGAGCAGCTCGCCGGAAAGTCGCCGGAGAAGATGACCGGAACAGAGCAACTCGCCGGAAATTCGCCGGAGAAGATGACCGGAACCGTGCTCGCCGGGATTCGCCGGAGAAGATGACCGGAACCCGTGAAGGTCGCCGGAAATTCGCCGGAGAAGATGACCGGAACCCGTGAAGGTCGCCGGAAATTCGTCGGAGAAGATGACCGGAATAGTGTACATCGCCGGAGAAGATGACCGGAATAGTGTATATATATTATAATCTGAAATATATATATGTGCATATATATATATATATAAGTTGATGGGCATTTTGGTCTTTTCAACTAAAATTTTTGACCAAATTAACGGAATTTTGGACGGAGGGGGTCTGTGTTATAACGGAGCAAACCTCAAGGGAGGTCATTGTAACAAAATTCAATAGTTTGATGCTGGGTGTAATTAGATCAAACCTCAGGGGAGGTCAGAGTAATTTACCCAATTACTTTTGCCAATAGATGTTAAAATTATATATATAAAGTATCTTTATAAAATGAAATATATATACGAAATGTGCTTCATATAATGTATTAGATACAGAATACACGAAATGTGCTTTATAAAACTATTGCCCTGCTATACAAGAAGATTAGGAATTAGTCAAAGAAACATTAATAAGATGCAGTGACTTTTTGAAACATTGGTGTCAGCTAATGCAACGTATAAACTTACATCATGAGTCACGCTCTTGTTTTTTTTGGATAAATATCACGAGTCATGACACGTGACACTTGTGTGAATAACCTAATTCTTTACAAGCGGCATGTGAAGAACCTAAATTTTTCTTTTTGTTTTTAAGGAAAATATTATCGGTGGGGACACAATGAAATATTTTAATTATTTGACAATTGAAAATTATGTGCGCATGATGTTTCACTTCACGCATGGGATTAGGTGTCCCAATTGAATATATATATATATATATATATCAACCTATATCTATGCGCACACAGAGAGTGGAGTGAGATATTTTTCTATCCAACAGTCAACCTTTGGTGTTTGAAGATAATTGAAGTGTTTATTTCTCATGTAATCTAAGGACAAGAAAGTTCAGAATTCAGGTAGGTGCTACCGTCTATTCACCACTTATTGTTTTATAGAAAAATATTATTATATATCCTTTTTATTTTTGTAGTATTTGGTTGATACTTTATTTATTTATTTATTTATTTTTTTTACTAATATTGAATTTTTTTATGATAAATACTTGTAGTTAGGATGTATAAAGAATTATATATAGATACAATTTGCGGGTTTGTTATTGGTGTGTGTGTATATATATATATATGTTTATTATATAGTCGTGTATACAAAGTGATAATGCGTGACGACTATGTATATAAATTTGCATATATACATATACCGTAGACAAATGGATGTAAATGTACTTATACGTTGAATATATAAGCCTTGTGTTTATGATCGAGTAGTTGACGAAATGGATTCTCAGAATAGCAATTGACTTCGTATATTTTTATAGATGAGTGACACTGACATTATTTATGTAGCATATTTAATAAATAAGCAATATTAGGATTTGACATGCTTAATCGGTACTGGACCTGCAATATTAGATAAACCATTTAAATAGTTGAAGTTTATAAACTTAAACAAAGAAGACACGTGAATACCCGCTAGTCCACTACAAGAAGTTATTGGTGTCCCATGAATGGTGATGAAACTGAAACTCGAGGATAATGACACAGTAGCGTCTTCTTTCATATATATATATATATATATATATTTATTTATTTGCACATCTTCTTTCAGATATCGCAGGTGTTTCTATGTCACTATTCCTTGTTTCTTTATTTTCTGGGTAATTTACAGGCAGTTTCAAATTAATGTCACTTTCTTCTACCTTTTTGCCAACTAGCCTACACTCCGAGTGAGCTCAGTCTTTAATTATATAACACAGCACATATTTATAATTCCGTGCAATGAGGTGGTGATTAAATACATTCTTACAACTGAAAGGGTGAATTAATTTAGGCAAATAAATTAGCATGTACTCCTTGTTTTGGAATTATAAGCATGTGTTTGTATGTATATTAAAAAAATTTCTACTCAAATTAATACGATGTCGAGTAAGTATTACAATCAAATTGTTTGTTGTTCACACACTCGCAAGCAGTTTTTAGAAGCATTCATTTTTAATTATTATTTTGACAATACTTACCTACTCACCGGTGGATAGGTAAACCAACTTGACCACTGATGTGTTCTAATAAAAAATGAATGCATCAACTTTAATTACAAAATTTAAAAAGTAATAAATAAGGATAATAAAATTATATTGATCCGGTTACTATTTCAATAGGAGAATAAGAGTCATGAGAAAGAGAAATTCTCACAGAAGGTCCACAGATTTCAGAGAGTCAATTTTAGAATTTTATATTCGTGGATTCATAGATTTCCATAGAAGACATCAGAGTAATAAGGTGTTGCTAAACTTTTACTATATATATATATATGTGTGTGTGATTTCATGTACTCAATTTCAAAATTTTATATTCATGAATTCATAAATTTTCATAAGAGACATCGCAGGAGTAAGGTGTAATTGTACTTTTACTATATATATGTGTGTAAATATATATATATATATATATATATATCACAAAACTGAAATTTTATTAAAGGAACAAATTTAGAAATGATAAAAATATTTTGTGGAATAAATCATTACATGTATATGCATATGAGTTTATAGAAATTTCATTATATAAAGAATATATAAAGTAGTAGAACCATAATCGTGCATGAACATCAGACCCCATGTCTCTCTCTCCTCTCTTTGTGTAGTTGTGCTATAATTCATGCTTTTGCTTTGTGAAAATTTTTAATTTCATCTTTATTGCCATCATCGTGTTGTTAAATCATCAAATTTTATCGACGGTGAAGATTTTCAATTTAGAGTGTGCTTGTTTTTTGAGTGATAATGTTCTATGGAGGGTGAGAGGAAGAAGAATAGTGGAGAGAAGGCGTGAATGTGAGAATCTGTGTGGTGACACCCAAATATGGCGGCATTTGGCAGCCAACTTAGCGGTTGTTTGGGACAAATAGTTAAGGCTGATTGGGAGTCCATCCCAAAAAGAATTTTGAGGTTTAAGGACTCCTAATAAGTTATCTTAAGACAAAAATTTAGCTGACATATGTATCGTGTGGTTACGTATACGTATATATACATATATATCTATATTGTTAGTTCATACAGGGTTGAAGCAAGGAGTCCATGTAATTTGGGATTCTAATTAAGCTGATACAAAATAGAAGACTGGAGTAGATGCATATGAAGGGTTATGATGAGGTTAAGTTTGGACAGAAGTGTTATACTTAAACTACTACTATGAAGCAGATAGAGTCATTTATACTTTGGACTTTAGATTAAGTTTAAGTACTCATGGACTTCTCACGGATAAGGATGCTTATAATCAAGTAACTATAAAATTGGTTATACAGAATATACGTATAAACATGATATGTGTATATACAAGGATTAATTTGTATTGAACAAGGACTCCTACGATTTTGGGATGCATTGGAAGACTTTGGTGCAATATGGACGACATAGGATATCAAAATATATTTCATTTTATTATTTTATTTTTTACATTATCTTGTAACTTAGATTTAGAAACAGATGTATTTATTTTCTTCTATAAATAAAAGCAAATAACTCTGTATTAATGATTCCCAACAACCACAATTAGCAATTACATGCAATCTGTATTTCTATTTATATCTTCCTTAACTTTCTTGCTCTCGGCCTCCTCTGATCTGTCAGTCAGTCTATTTCTTCCTCGATTTCTACATCCCTCCTTGATATCTTCCTCCTTGTACCTCCCTCCATTCAGTCTCGCAATTCTTTGCACACGATTAAAAGTCCTCTTAGTTGAGGTAAAAAAAGAACTCTATAGGGAGTTTCGTATTCTCTCTCGAGCCAATCACTTCCACGACCTCCAAAGCAAATACTCGTATTCAACCAACTGTTTATATCGAGCTGCACGGCTCTGGTACGTCCACAAGCAATCGACCTACTTGACTGATTCATTTATAACCGAACATGGTGAATATGAAGACTGGTCAATCCAATTTATTATCCTTATTTATTACATTTTAAATTTTGTTATTAAAATTGATGTATTCCTTTTTTTTATTGAAACACGTCAGCGGTTAAGATAACTTACCTACTCACGAGTGAATAGATAAGTATTATCCTTATTTTTTTTCACCTTTCCCAAGTGTTAAATATTGGCTTCTAAATAAATATCTTAATTATTTTACAGTGAAAAAGCATTAAAAAATAATCAAATCAACCGAACCAAATGCATATTTTGAAGGAGGATTCACACGCGGGATATATAATAAAACATGCATTAATCACACACACACATATATATATATATAAAGAGAAAAAAGAAGAAGAAGAAAAAGTCCCATATATATACTGATCAGGGTTCAAATGTGGCAACACCTGCATGAATGTGTCTATTAGTTTTTCTTGGTTAGTTTTACCGAAATTTTCAATTTATATTGCATTAGTAAAAAATAATTTACTGTATTTAGGAACTATTAATTAATAGAATTAATTGGAATCGACCGGATAATACTATTAATATTACATAAAAAAATGATATCATGCATGGTTAATCGACTAAATGGATTACCTATACTTGAACAAGTGTGTGCGCGCACACACACACGTGTGTATATATATATATATATATATTATTTGAAATACAAGATTATAAAAGGCTCATAACATGGCCAGCTTGAACTGTTTTTAGTGTGAGTTTTCTGAGAAAAATGTTCTAAAATTGAACCAAGTAAAGCTATATTTTCACTTTATCTTTTCTCTTATCCTTCTCTTATTATTTTTTTAAAAAATGAAAATTTCGTTTTTCAAAAGCAGTTTCAACACTTTGTAATTATATAAAAAAATATTCTTACTCTCCATTTTTTAATGGTAATTATATCCTCTCATTTATTGAAAAAAAATGAAGTAAAATATAAGAATATAGAAGTAAATTGGGAATAAAATCAGAATAAAGAAGAGAAACCTTCACCAAATTATAGAAAGAAATGTGTGGTGAAGATTTCATCATTATTCCTGTATTTTTTCCAAATTGATGAGATTAGTCACATGGATTCTCTATTATGCTCCCCTCTACTATTCTTCCTTTTCAGGTGGGCACATCGACGAGTTTAGGTTTTATATGTCCATTTCAGCTAAGTATATTTTATCTTATTTTGTCACTAATCGGCTTTATTCCTATAATCTCCCTCGTGCTTTGTTTGGTTCCTAGTCACTCCTGTCATCTACCCCAACATCTTTTTTAACGCCCAACACTCTCCCCATATAATATAGTCGGCCTAATAATTGTCTTATAAAAATTTTTGTTTAACTTGTTTAGTATTTTTTTTTTTTATCACATAAAAGACCACGAGCATGTCTCCATTTAGTTCAACCTACTCCAATTTTACTTGTAATATCATCATTTATTTTTTCATTTTCTTGTATTACTAACAATAAGTACCGAAAAATTATATTTTTAAGTGACCCTATGATCTTGGATTGCTATTATTATATTATTAATTTTTGATTCTTTATTAAATTTACATTCTATATATTCTATTTTAGTCTTACTATTTTTTAGACCTTTTGTTTCTAATGCATTTGGTCAAGTTTCTACTTAATTTTTTCTTAGAGGTATCCATCAACACGGTCTTCCGCAAATAAAATGCATGTGCTAAGTATGGATCTTTGTATAAATCCACTTTTATAGAGAAATCGTTAATTTTTTCACATACTGTACGCACCCTAATTTTTGTATCTTCATACATATCCTTAATAATGTTAAGGGTAAATATCACTAGCACCCCCTAAGGTTTGATATATTGACACGCGACTATAACTTTGTGAATTTTCGTCACTGACATCCCCTGTGATTTGTGCCGTATGTATATCACATATATCTTTTCCAGTCAAAAGTACATCGTGTCAAATCACTTTTTGACAGTTAAATGGCTATGCTGCCATTTGACTTCTGACCTAATGTGCCAAAATATCCCCTTGAATATACATATATATATACCATAATATATGTAATATATATATAATTATTTATTTGCATAAATAATAATGTTAACATAAAAGAAAAAGGTAATTAAATTTCTCTTCCTTTTTTTCTATTTATTTATATATACAATATACCATAATATATATAACCTATATATATATAATTATTTATTTGCATAAATAATAATGTTAACAGAAAATAAAAAAATAATTAAATTTCTCTTTCTTTTTCTCTGTACATCTATCTTTATACACTATAATATATATAACCTAATATATATAATTATTTATTTCTTAAATAATAATATTAACATAAAATAAAATAGTAATTAAATTTAGGGCATTGTGGTCATTTTTCTATACTGATATTTTTATATTAAAATCTAGGATAAATTACACTGACCTCCTGAGGTTTGACCTAATTACACATGACATTAAACTAATGTATTTTCTTGCACAAACTTCTCCTCTAACAGATTTGGCAAAACCGATGTTAAAAATAGGGTGATTTTACCATTTTATCCTTTATATTTTATTGTTAAAAATGACAAAATATATAGGTATATGAAATTACCATTTTAGCCACATAAAAAAATACTTTTTTTTTCATCTTCCCTCTTTTCTCTTTCCTCTCTTCACCACAGCCATCAACCTTCTCCGACCTCCATCGCCGTGAAAACACGTCGTTTCTAGCCCTAATTGAACGGAAAATCTCGACACCCACCTCTCATTACTTCAAACAAGAGTGAGAAAAACAGAACCCCGTTATGGTTCTGGGGCTAATAGCTTTTTATATATACAGAACCGCTCTCTCTCCTGGAAATCTACCAAATCTACCCCATTGTTTTAAGCAATACGCTGAGATTCTGAAATCCACTTTGGTGTGATCTCCATCTCCACCATTGTGACTACCCCAAATTTTCATATCTACCCCAAATCTATTGCTCTGTAACAGTAATGGTGAGACGAGGCAAAACCCTAGGATTTGGAGCGTCCACGGCAGCCACATTTAGTTCTTTAAAACTTTGCACCAATTACATGATCCATCATTAAATTCCAATCAAAATTACCATACTATGATTGTTGCAACACCTTGATATCTTTCTTTTTATTCAATAGCCATCTCAAATCTCTCTATCTACAATTTCTCTCACTATTATGATTGTAGTAACACCTTCGACACAGTCTTTCTCAATTCAACGACAAATTGGCTCATATATATCAATTTTAAGCTCAAATGGACATATATACATATACATATATGCATATATAAAAAGAGAAATTAAAAGAAAAATTGCAAATGGATCTGTTTACGGTTGTTGGGAATGAAGAGCAAAATTATAATGGGTTTATATGTGTATATATAGAGAGAGAGATAGAAATGAAGAGCAATTACAAATGGGTTTGCTGCTCTGTTTACTGTGGGTTTATCTTCCCTGTTTGCTCATGGGTTTGTTGCAAATTTGTAAATCTCTATATTGTATAGATTTTAAACTTTTAATATATATAATCACAGATATTATCACCATGTGAACCTTTGTGATGTTTGATCCATTGACGGTTATGTAAAGAAATAAAGAGATCGGTGATATAAAACTATGTATTATATATATATAACAGAGGAGGTATAAGATTGAAGAGATAAGTGAGGAGGGAGAAAGAAGATAAGACATAAAGAAACTTTTTGTGTTTGTCTATGAGTGCAGAGAAATGCTAAACGTGACAATTTTATTTTACGAATTTTAACTCGAATCTATGTGGCAGGTGATAATATCATAGAAGTTCCGTGTATGGGGAGAATTCCACCAATAATAACTTATCATTTAATTTTATCTCCTAAAATATTGGATCATATCACCTACTACATAGATTCGAGTTAAAATTCGTAATATTTATTCGAGACGTGTAGCATTGCTCATGAGTATATTTGTACATCGCAGACATAATTTTTTTTTGTGATTTCATGAATTTTAGGGTTAATAAAGTCATTTTAAATGTCGAAGGGTATTTTGGTCATTACAACTAATTTTTCTGATGTCACTGGCCAAATTTTGGACAGAATGAGGTATGTGTTATAACGGAGCAAATCACAAGAGAGGTTTATGTAAGAAAATACATTAGATTGATGTTGCGTATAATTAGACTAAATATCAGAGGAGATCAATGTAACTTACCCTCAAATCTATTTAAATAATCAAGGGCACTCAAGACATTTCACATGTAAAAAAAATAAAAACTCTGACACGAGGTGTTTGTGACAAAAATTCACAAAGTTGTAACCACATGTCAATACATCAAACCTCAGGAAAGTGTCAATGATATTTACCCTAGTGTTAATAAGATTTAGGATAAATATTACTGACACCCCTCTGATTTGGACTTATTTCATACGAATACAAATTTTGCTTATAACTATCGTATAAGCCCAACTGTCTCTAACGTTAATACCGTTACTTAATGCATGAAATGTCTTGGTTGCCCCTACTTTTTTTAATAGAATATAATTAGAAATATAAGTTTTGAGAAAAGACTAATTTGTCCAAAAGTAGCGTCACTCTCTCCCTACTTTCTCTCTCTTCTACTTTTTTTTCTCTCTCAAAGAATAACCAGATTTTCTCTCTTTTATTTCATTTTCTCCCTCTTGAAAATCTTTCCTCCAAAATTTGTTGAAGGATAAATTAAGAAGCTTTGCAAAAGAAGCTAGACAAGTTATACTCACTTCATAAGCCTAAAGATTGGTTTTTCTTGCTCTCTCTAAATAGCCAGAACTAGTTTTGATTTCTTTCTTTTTTTTCTTTCTCTTTCTAAATAGCCAAAAGTAGTTTTGATTTTTCAAGAGAGAGATAAAGACAGAAAAGATAGATAATCTAGTAAATGGCACGACATAGGGTTACTTGCGGGTGAAAATTCAATGTCGAAGAAGATAATCGGTGCAGTGGTGAAGATTCAATGTGCGGCAGTGGTGATCCTAGAAATAGAGACGATAACCTGGTTCCAGATAGGATTATAGCTTGTTTTCGAGTTGCAAACGATGCATGGAGTGGTTACTTGGCAATGAATGCTTCGTGGGTCTATTAATGATGAATCGATAATGGGTCTTCATTATTGTGGCTTGACGGGGAAGACAACCCGATGATGAAACTTGATGGAACTACGACGTAGGGTTTGCGATGGTGGCAATCAGTGCTTCGTGCTGGAGATTCGGTTGTGAACAGTGCTTGACAATGGTGGAGATGAAGCTTAGCAGTACAGACGACGAATCTGTGGATGTGATTGGCAGTGCATGGATATTCAGTTGGCACTGGAATGGTTGAGTGGAGCTTTCGATGATTTGACTGGAGAATGAATAGTGGCCGGAAATGGCATGATTAAACAGTGCCGAACACATAGAAGCCAGTGGCAGTAGACTTGGACCTGTGCATATATATATATATACACACACACATATACATATAGTTGAAATTCAATCTCTCACAACGCACACTTGGACTTCAAATACCCATGGATAGTAATTTGGAGAGAGGAGAAAGGAGAGAGGAGCAAATAAGAGAAAAAAATAGAAAGGGTATTTTGGTATTCTATGTAATTTTAAAGTTTAAATATGTAATTTGACACAGTCAAATGACATATAAGTCTTTTTGAATGGTGTCGACCTGTCTATACACAGTTTGGGGTCTCTTTGATAAATAGTGCAACACATTTGAGTTTATACCGTCACTATAAGCAAAGTTTGTATTCGTGTGAAAAAAATTCAAACAACAGCTGTGTCAGTGATATTTTCCTTAAGATTTAAAGAAAGTTTTTTACATAAAATCCACCAAATTATGTCTCTTGGAATTCTATCACATGTTTTCTCTAAATTTATAAAAATCATCCGCTTACTTTTGAACTCCATGTAGATTTTCATGACATGACAAAAAATTAAATTGATTTTCAACACTGTGGTTTTATTTCTTACTTTTTATTCTATAACTCTTTTTAACAATTTCAATGTATAAGTCGTTAATTTTATTGTTCGATAGTTACTATAATTTTGCCTAGCACCTTTATTAAAAAAAAAGTAAGACCATGATGAAAAAGCGCTTACAATGAACTTATTCGTTGGATCTGGCATATTTGAGAACCAGATTTTGGATGGTAAAGTGAACCAGATGGCCCAGTATTGTTAACCTTCTTCATAGATTTGATTCTATTGGAATTTATAATTAAAAATCATAAATAGATAGAAATATCAAAAATGGAATAAAAGAAGAGCCTCTGCCAAAATAGTAAAGGTCAAGATCGTAAGATCGTGGATTTCAACAATAACCATAAACCTTGAAGGCACATACCTCTCTAGGGGTGAGAATTTTCTCTGTCCCGCTTCGCTTCGTCTCTGATGAAGAAGATTTGATGTCTCTAATAGAAATATGGGAGGGTATAATTTTTTTAAGAAAATTTGCCTCGTACCCGCTCCACCCCAATTATACATATAGTGACATAATTGTATGAAGTGTGCCATTTTATTATTATTATATTACTTATATAAATATAGTATACTAGATATATGACAACCACTATGGTTTATTATTCTCTTCAATAAATAATGATTTTCAAATTTTATTAATGATTCTGACTGAACAACAAAACGAGAAAAAGAGTTAGAGAGAACTTAGAAGTTATTTGAAACTCTAAAGATCTTTCGACGACAATTTTATTTCTTAAAGCTTGAAGGTACTCTCTCTTTCTCTCCTTATCTTGTTCGGTTATATTCCTCTTTTTATCTTATGACTAAAAGAGAACTCTTCTATCTTGTGTACATAATAAATTTATAATAAAAAATTTTTTAAGACCAAAACTGTTTCTATCTCTATTTACATATGCATGTAGGTTTGTTTTATTTTTTTTTGATCTTATATATTGGGGTTTTGACAATAGGAGTATTATATCATCGTTTGGATACATTTAATCTAAATATCGAATTTAAAACAAATAAAACAAAGAATTTATAGGATTATGTTATTCTTTTCTTTTTCTAAATAGGAATGTGATATGCTTACCACAAACCCGTTAAAATTTTTAACGAAAGATAAATTGAGTATTTTTTTGACGAAACGGAATAGAATTTTGGCATACCCCTCTTGCCATCCCTACCCGCCATGCAATATCTTCCCCTAGTCCATGGACCCGAGGCCCAGCCGACAATCTCCACCACCTCGTGCGAATCACGTGACTCTTACTCATCGTCTCCTCCGCCCAAATTCCCAAACCCATCCACACGCCTACAATACCAACGAACTCCCCCCCAGGTTACCATACTACCAAATCCTCTCTCTCTCTCTCTAACAATGGCAGCAGCAACAGCCTCTCTAACCATGTCAAGACTGCTCTCATCCCCCAGAGCCCTCTCTCTCTCTTCCACCACCTCCATCCTCTCACCCAAAGCCCTCCCTTCAACCCTCTCCTCATCTTTCTCTCTCCTCCCCCTCAAACTCCGCCACCGCCCAACACCCCTCAAATGTTCCATCACCACCGCCGCCACCAAAATATCCGCCACAATCTCCGTCGGGGACAAACTCCCAGAATCCACCTTATCCTACTTCGACGCCGCCGACGAGCTCCAAACCGTCACCATCTCCGACCTCACCAAATCCAAAAAAGCCATCTTCTTCGCCGTCCCCGGCGCATTCACCCCCACCTGCTCGCAGAAACACCTCCCTGGATTCGTGGAAAAAGCCGCCGAGCTGAAGTCAAAAGGGGTAGACACCATCGCCTGCGTTTCCGTCAACGATGCCTTCGTGATGAAGGCGTGGAAGAAGGACCTGAAGATTGGGGACGAAGTGTTGCTGCTGAGCGATGGTAATGGGGAGTTCACGAGGGCAATTGGGTGCGAGCTCGATTTGAGCGACAAGCCGGTGGGACTGGGAGTGAGGTCAAGGAGGTACGCCCTGTTGGCGGAGGATGGCGTCGTGAAGGTCTTGAATTTGGAGGAAGGCGGCGCATTCACGTTCAGCGGCGCCGAGGATATGCTTAAAGCGCTTTGATGGGTATGCTGCTTTTGTGGTTTTGTTTTCTGTCATGTTTTTTAAGTGTTAATTGTTGGTTTAACTGAGGGAGTCTCTATCTTAATATTATGAATATGAATTTTGGTCAATAAAGATAGGTTTTTTTTTTTTTTTTAAGAAATGAATGTTTTTGTGATGGAGAGAAGATATTCTATAGGGAGTATATCTCGTGTATGATTAATTGTCACATTGTCTTGAAATTCCCTTTACAACATATCTGATGGTTTTGGGTTTTTTTAGTTTGTATTTTGTATGTTTGAATGTGAACCCTGAATGTGGACTGGATTTGTTTAGCTGACACCAAATATTTGGGTTTGGGATTAGTCATTCCAAAGTTGGGTTATGGCATTATAGATTCAACAAATATCAATGGTTATAGTTGCAATTCAAACTAATTTGGTAGTTAGGTCTGAATCCCTTAAAACAAGTCATTGAAGGTTCTCATTTGAATATTTCGACAAACATGCACAAGGCATGTGCTGATTACTCTGTTGTGAGAATTATATACCATCTTACCAAAGCATGCGACGATTTTTTTGAGTGAATTGCTGATCTATATTTCAGCATACATGTAATTTTCGTGATAGCAATGGTGGAAGGATGATATTTGTCTGATTATTATATCTGGGGCACATTTTAAATTATATTAAGAGAGTAAGAGGAGTGTACAAACAGTATAATCTCATTTATTGGACGAAGATGAGGTAAGTCCCATTTTGAGGCACGTGGGCCTGTCTCATCCAACTGATCACGACTGTCCAAAGCATTCCTTTTATAGTAAAACTAATGTTGTATTAGCATATAAATAGTCTTTTTTTGCCATGGAATGATTCACAAAAAGAAATTTGGTGGTTCCTTAATGTGATAGGAGTCAGATAAGTCACTTGATTTGATATGGAATTTCCCATCATAAATTCTGTTTGTATAGTATTACTTCTATTTCATACAAATCCATTACCATTCATACATGTAAGAAAAATGACACTGGAATTGACCTTTTTTTTCTTTTTCTTTTGATGAATGTTATTGAAGAAACACAGCGCAAGTCAGTATCTTTCATTTTAAAGATAGAAACTGAAAAAAATATGACTGTTTGGATTTTTTTGTTTTCTAAAAAAAAGAGACAAAAGTTAAGGAATGCCAGATCAAATGCATTTGGTGCTAGAAAAATTGAATATTATATTACTTAACAGACATATAAATATTACTTCGTAGCAATAAATACTATTAGTGTATGTTGAAGGTAAAACGAATAGACAAGTAGTATTGTTTAAAGTTGAAACAATACGAGTTGCAACCTTTTGCAACAAACGATATGTCACATGACTATTTGGATACTTATGAAAGGGTATCACTATGCCTAGATACGATATGTCACATGACTATTTGGATACTTATGAAAGGGTATCACTATGCCTAGATTCCTTAATTTTCATTTGTGAAAATATATACAATTCACACTTCCTCTTCTCTCCCAATGTACTATTCTATCACTTCCTACAAAGTAACCCAATTTCTTAGTGAGTCAAGCCCAAGAGAGTACTAACACATAGGCAGTTCGCAGTAGTTTAGTTGGTTTGAAGTTTTGCTAGTGGAAGATGGTTGTATCTTAGGAGACAGTCGCCAAGTGTCCGTTCAATACCAATAATTCTCTTAAGAGTTCAAACCTCGATCATTAAATTTCAGGTGGTTTTATATGATAGTTTATATAGTGTTATCATTTGCCTTATATAACATGTAATTTCTGTCTTATATGTTACATGATTTTAGAGTGATATATCTTTCATTTATATAATCTCATAATTGAAAATTTTAGAATGTATGAAAGTGAGATTTCTTGTAGAGTCTAGAAGTATATTTACTTGTATTCAAAGATACTATGATAATTATATATGATGAAGTTTGTATATGATGTTATGATTCTCTGAGTAGCATATTCAGTCCATATATATTTTCCAACATTTGGTGCCTGCGAACCTCTAAAAAATCATACGAATCATTAAAAGCAGGGATCAGAAAACAAAAAAAAAGAATGGAAAGTATAGCAAACTAGAAATGTAATGGAACAAGTCTCTTGCAAAAGGCTAAAAAGAAAAGAGGAATGTAGCTGGGCAGTGGTAAGTGTATCCACATCACAAGTTATTCTAGTTGAAAGCTTGTTGCTGTGTTCATTATTAATATGTCTGTCATCGTCACTACTCACTCAAAATCCATCAGATTTTGTTCAATTATAAGGTAGTTCTAATACCCTCATCCTTAATTTCCTATATTTTCAAAGTTCTGGTCTGAACTTATTAGCATTTTAACTGGTAGCTTCTCAAGAGCCTTTAATTTCATTTGGAATCTCCTAGTGCAACGGTTCACATTATGCAGACACTTGTTGAATTCTTAAGCTATCAATTTTGAATGCATACTACTAGAACTCGTAGAATTCTGAAATTACGAGACACTGTTGTTTTATTTTCTTTTTCGGTAGTGTTGTCTTATTCTAGAAACATCATGTGTGTGTGTGTTCTGTTCGGTTCTGTTGAGGGCATGGATGTTTTGTATGTTGTCGGGTTGCTGCTGCTGGATACTGGAATGACTGTTTACTTGGTGTTTGCAAGGATCCCTCCCTGTCCTCGTGAAGTAGTTTTCACACCCAGAAAGCAAATATTTGGCTTGAGTTTCCTACCCATGGAATGGAAACTGAATTGTTTCTTGATTGGTTCCATTAATATGGTTTAATGGCATAATGTTGAATCAATTTTTACTAGAATTTTAGTGATGGCTACTCCTTTAACATATTATATTGGTTGTGTTTTTATTTTTATTTTTTACTTTTGGTAGAATAAGAAACTTATTTGATCCAGGCCATAAGAGCAAGATATTTTCACACACAAGCTGGTTAACTATCACAAAAGCCAATGAATGAACTCTGATCTAACATGAGTATCTGGAAGGGAATAGGGTTTATTGACAACGTCTATGGATGGCCAAGGCCTCAACAACGACAACAATTGTCAAAAAGTAATTGTTACTTCACTCACCATTCACAGCACTACTGTCAGAACCGGAAGCTTCATAAATAGAAATGACTACTAAACTTGTTAATATATTGTAATGGTGATTTAAATTTCTGCTTTCAAAATCACCAAAAAGACCATTGAGTTATCAGTCAAATCAATTTCCATGTAATATGATTTGCTTATGTATGTATTCATGTGCAAGCAATTTACAATGTGAAAATATGTTTTTCATATAATTCATGCTTTTGTTTAATTCTACAAAGTCTACAACTTTGATTTATGTGTGTCCCAATTTTTTAATCTTATGCAATTACAACATTTAAGATACAGGCATTTTCTTTCTAAAGAATTACAAGATTTAGTCCCACCCACGTACAATATCTATGCCAACACCTGCAATTATCTGTTCTACCATCATATAAATCCGGACGTCTGACTGGAAAAAGAAGCCGCAGCAAACCAACCACTCCGGTCATAAATGCCACACCAACCATCCCTGAAAAAATTATCAAAACAGAGGATCGGCGTGAGAATATCTGAGGATAAAAATGCAAGAAAAATGAAATATTAAAATCAAAATCCTAACTGCCAAATCTCTGTCCAGAACTTTGCAAACCCTTGATAAAAAACTGAGATAGAAAAAATAGCATATTACCGTATTCAATTCTATCAAGCTGTCATATCCGATCAGCCAAATGCAGCCTATGTTATAAGGACACCAAAAATCTTGAGAATTGTAGTAGTGGTAGCATGCTTCTCATAGCATAGTTTATCCCCCGACTAACTTTAAACAAAATTATCTTAAAAGCAACCAGGCTCTCATTTGAAGTCAAGAGAGTTTGGATTTCTATTTGTTTACCTATTTTTAAAATTCTAGTTGTAAAACTCCACACATTAATTCGTCTTACTAAGAGAATGTGGAATGAACAGGAATGTTTTTTTTTTTTTTGAAATGACCATTTCAAGGGAATGGCCTGAAACTTTAATTTTTCCTACCAAACAAAAGAAAGAGTCCAAAAACTATAACAAACATCTAAAATTACAAGTGGTCACACAATGTAACTATTTTACTAGACATTCTTACCATGTAAGCCTTGAATAACTCCTATTTATCTAGAATTGCACTCGAACCATAATAGTAATGTAAATTAATTCACATATTGGAACAAAAAAAAGTCATACATGGATTTGGTCCGCAGAGCAAAACAATTAGCATACCTTTCCTTGGGGAATAGATTACAGGCAAGCCCATAATATTGCAAAATATAGGGGCAACTAGTGGAGCAATAAGATTCCCTGCAGTAAACAAATGTTGGATGTCTCACTAAAGCAGAAACATATGACAAAACAAAGACCTTATAAACCCTGCGTTATTGAAGAAAGAACAATTTCAATTACCATGTAAATGCTATAAAAGGACACAACATTAACCATTAACCTCAATATGGAATAGACTCCATTTAAACTCAAGTACTAGGAAGGAGAAACCTGAATGAAGGATGCAACAGAAGGGACAGAAACCAGAATGTCGAAGGAAAAATAATGCTTTTTCCTTCCATTTCTGCACATATTTTTTGCAACTTGCAACATAGCCAACAAAATTTTTTGATAGATAATGACATGGTAAACATATCAAACGAACAAAATTCCAGTTTCAATTTATCTCAATTTTGATAATTAAATTATGAAAAAATCGAGAGAGTTCACGGTGCACATCGCATCATGAAGATGGATGAGCAATAAGCTTCAATCACACCAACAAATTGCTGAGTGTCATAGCAGACCATGAAATACAAAAGATGTATCACAAAATCCAACGAATTATGGTACCAAAAAATTCCCCAAATAGTCATAGCAGGTTTCAAAAGCCTAAACCAACCTGTTCGAATGAACAGAAATGATGCATACCACCCAAAAATTACAGTGTATCCAAGCTGAAGACCTGTTGAACACAGAAAATCCACTGGGTAATAAGTAATTGGCACATAATCACGTCATGGTTCAGAACTACATTGTAGATGAGTTTCTGCTCTATCTCAATGTGTTGAAATTTTCAAGTTGGAAAAAAAGAAGAAATATGACAACCTTCTCTCTGAGCTATTTCTAAATCAAATATCACATACATCCACCTCTAAGAGAAAGAAGAAGCACATACCTACAATCATGCAAGCTTTGAGCAAGCTATAGTTTTGCTGCATATACAACTCCAAGAAATGATTTAGATGAGCTGCAAAGTAATGATAATGCAAAATATACAACTCCAAGAAATGATTTAGATAAGCTGCAAAGTAATGATAATGCAAAATACATCCTCCACATAATATCAGTCAGAATGAGCAGATTTCACATCAAAGCAGATCACACACCCTCACACATACAAGGCACAAGAAGAGAATAAATTATGGACACTTATTTTACCTGGTAATTAATTATGGAAACACTTGTACTAATAGAATCCAATGAGCTTGGTCTTTAACTTCTTACACAAAATGTGAATTCGAATAAATAAGAACAACAGGTAATAACATCCTTTCCCTCCTTCCAACATCAACAAACAAAAAATAAGTTAGTTTAAGAATATACAAATCCTAATTATAGGACAGGTTTTGTGCTTTTCATTGGAATTTCAAGGCTGCACCATACAAGTCCACTACATTTTGGCAACAGCAGAAAGAACTTCATTTGTGCCCCAGTCGTCCATTCCCTTAATGCTCATTTCTGAGCAGATTATTTGGGCCTCTTGCAATCTCCCTTCCTCTCTAAGGCAGGAGGAAAGCTCATTACAAATACTGACATTTGGAAGAAAACCATTCTCAAGCATTTCTCTGTACCAATCATATGCCCCAGTTAAATCCTTAAGCTGGCAATGTCCCTTAATTAGTGTGCTATAAGTATCCGCTTTAGGGAACAATCCTTTAGCCTTCATTTCGTCAACGAGATCCTTTACTTCCTCCAACTTTCCCTCTTTAAAGTGTGCCATAATCAGACTATTGTAGGTCATCTTGTCAGGATGAATTCTCTGATCTAGCATCTCATGGTACAAGACAAATGCTTTTTGAACATTCCCATGCTCTGTGTAACAACGAATGAGTTCATTATATACAAGACGATCAGGAGCCAAGTTCATCTGCAACATATCTTGAACCATTTTCTCCAATAGCACTAGTTCTTCTTTGCTACATACACTAATTAGAGGATGAAACGTATTCAAGGTAGGTTTAATGCCAGACTTTCTCATTTTGCCGTATAACTCTAAGCATTTTGGTGTGTTCCTTGTACTGGAATACCCTGAGATTAGAGAATTGTATGTGATCACATCAGCATTTAAACCTTTACTTGTAATCTGAAGAGCCAATTCTTCAGCTTCCACCACTCTACCCTTTTTGCAGAGCCCATTTACGAGTGTATTGTATGTTACCACTGTGGGAACTACATCATTTTTCAACATCTCATCTAAAAACCTGAAAGCATCTTTCAACTTCCCCCCCGTGCAATGACCATCAATAAGCATATTATATATTTGCACATTCGGCAGAACCCCTCTATCTACCATATCCCGGAGGATTATTTCGGCTTCAAGAAGCCTACCATCTTTGCATAAACAATTTATAAAAGAGCCATAGCTTATAACATTGGGCTTCAATCCATTACTTTCCATTTCTTCAAGAATCTGGAAACACCTCTCAAATTGGCAACTCCGGCCGTATCCATCAATTAGGGTGTTATATGTCTGTATATTTGGGGGAGCTCCTTTCTCTGCCATCTTCTTTACCCATTCCTCAGCTTCAGTCATATTACCCAATTCACAGAATTTGTTGATCAGTGTATTAAATGTATCGCACCTAGGCTTCAATCCATGAATTTCCATTTGCTCAATGGTCGAAAGGGCTTTTCCCATATCACCAGCACGGCAATACCCATTCACAATAGTGTTATATATCACCTCTGTTGGAATAAGCCCATTTTCTATCAAATTCTTCAAAACCTCGTGAGCTTTATCAATCTTCCCTTCCTTGCACAATCCATTCAACAAAATACTACAAGTGTAGCCATTTATCTGAACCCCTTTCTTCAGTGCTTCTTCGTATAAAGCCAAAGAAGCATCAGCGTTACCACACCTCGAATGCCCATCAAAAAGTATACTATACGTGAACCCATCAGGAACGAACTCACAAGCTTCCATCTCCTCCAACACCCTCCTCGCCTCCTCCATCCTCCTCGCCCGACAAAGCCCACTTAGCAATGAATTAAATGTAACAAGATTCGGCTCCACATTCTCCGACTTCATCCGTTCCCGAACGTTAAACGCCTCCTCTAAATTTCCCACCTTGCAGTACCCATCAATAAGTGTATTATACGTAACACGATTTGCAACCACCCTTTTCTCAATCATTTCATCAAACAGTTTCTGTGCATCCTCTATTCTCTTCTCCTTACAAAACCCACCAATCAAAACATTATATATGAAGCCATTGGCGCTCATTCGACGCTTTTTCATAGAATTCATCACATCCATCGCCCTTTTCAAGTCACCCAACTTCACCGCAGACTGCATCGCCTTGCCGTAAGTAAACTTATCGACGCGAATGCCGGAATTGACCGCTTCAGAGAATAAATCAAGGGTCTTACCATACTGACCCGAAGAGATCAAAGATTCAAGCAAAAGATTAAAGGACCACAAAGAAGGAAAAGTTCCATCTTTCTTGACTAACATGTACAGCTCTATGGCTTCATTGAGCAGCTTTGAGTCAGCACAGACCGATAAGAGAATGTTTGAGAAGTTGGATCGTAAGGAAGGCGAAGAGAGTGAGAAGAGAGAGAAAAGGTCAGAGGGGGACGAGAATGGCGACCTGGAGAGGATCAGAGACTTGATCAGCCTTTGGGCGCTCTCGTTGCGACCCTGTTGGAGTAGAATTCGAAGCTTTCGAACTTGTTCATGGCGGTCTTTGTCTTGAGGGCTGGTGAGTTTGTCGTTGTCTGGTTCTTGGGTGGGTTCGACATGGTCGAGCGTGGATGGTACAGAGTCGGAACAGAAGCATTTGCAGAGCGGGACATAGGGGGAATTATGGGATTTGTGGAGGGTATTTGTGGGGAAATTCTGAAGAAGGCGGAAACGTCTCGCCATGTCTGTTCTCCGACGGAAGTTTGATTTTGAATATAGAGCTTCTTAAGCTTCGGATGGGCCTTATTGATGGTTATTTAGAGATAGGCCTGGGTCCTTTTTGGCAAAACCATATCGGGTTGGCCCAGTGTTCATCTTTACAGAAATTGCGGCCTCAAAAGTGTACATTAAAAGGGGTGTGAGAGAGAATTTGCAAATAAAAAATCAAATTTAGTGGAGATGCGGGGTATCGATCCCCGTACCTCTCGCATGCTAAGCGAGCGCTCTACCATCTGAGCTACATCCCCGCTGTTTTAATTGCTCTAGTAAATTGAATACAATACATTTATAATACAGGGAGAGAATTAAATATTAATATACCTTTTACAACCAAGAACTGAAAGAAAGATAAAGAAAAGATGACACATGACAAAATACAGATATAAAGAAGAAAAAGAAGCAAGATATTATTATTAAGATGACATACAACTTACAACACTGATCCAATACTTGAAATTTGAAAGTGATATAATTTTCAACTTTGATTTATTGCACAATATTTATATATAACACACACTAACAAATACACAATCACACTTTAACATTTTATCAATTAACCTTCAAGTGAGGATCAACCACAATCCTAGCAACCCCTTCCTTGACCTCAGTAGCCTTAGGCACCTCAACCTCCCCAACCACCAACCCTGCCACCTCACCATCCAACCTCTCCTCTTCCTCCTCCACATAATTCGGATCCTTCTTGTCCACTGCTGGTGGCGCCGCCTCCAGTTCCTTCTCCGCCGGGCCCTCCCACGTGTACTTCCCACCGTGGCCAGATTTCGGCGGCCCATGAACCAGCGGAAGCCCATCAACCGGGTGGCGCTCCATTCGCTGCAAGCCTTTGTCCACCAGCTTCTTCTCTATGTACTTTAGCTTGTCGATGTTGTGCCTGTGCGTGCTCACTTCGCCTTTCTCTACGCGTGTTCTGCCTTCTTCGTCTCTGCTCACCGCTCGGAAAGTCACCGTTTCCTTCTTCTCGCCGACGGGCTTCATTTTCTTCCGCTTCTATCTCTAGCAAAGAAGTACTGAGCTGTGCTTTCTTGCTCTGTACCTTTAATGGTCATGCTATGTATGTAGCTCTGTGTTACCAATGGCGATGAGAGGACATATATATGTATATGTATATGTATATGTATATGTATATGTGGAGAGTGAGAATGGGCTTTAGATGTTAGAAAGTGCTGGAAGGTTGCCTTACGGGCGAGGTAGTGCTAGAAGGTTCCCCCAGTAATTGGTACGATTATGTTGACACGTGTTCATATCTGGCAAGTGTGAGAAGGAACTTTTACTTCGCATCTATTATTATTAATTAATCCAGTAATTTCCTGTTGATGAGAGCCACGTACACATGACTTTGGTGGAGGTGGGCATAGCTGGCCCACTTGCTATGGCCCATCTCTTAAGCTCAAGCATAACTGATGAAAAAAATATGAATGTAAATATTTCTATTTACGAATTCTGCCTAAATAGTATTATCCAAAAATATTGGCCTAACAGGAATGTTTATTCTGCCTAAATAGTATTATCCAAAAATATTGGCCTAACAGGAATGTTTCATCTCTTTGTGTGCTCTCTCTCTCTCTCATCTTCTTCATTATTCTTCTAACCAAACAAAGGAGGTAATTTTCATTTTTTGTGTCATGTCATCGATATCTTCAACTAGATATTTTCAACTAATTATATTTCGTCACATAAAATATTTAAGTAGACCATTTTAGTAATTGTTATTGGTGTTTAAGTAATAGTTCATATCATACAATAACTATTTTTTAACAGGTCAGATGTGAACCGTGATGCATATGAATAAAAGAAATAATGAGTTTGAGTTTGATGTAAAATAATAGGAAACTTTAACTTGTTTCGATCTTTTTTGCTCCCGTCAGCTTGCAAAGCATGCATGCTGTTACACATCTGAAGGAAAGTACTGCATATAGAGCCTTGGGAAGTTAGGACCTCATTGCAAAAGGTGCAAACCCTTTAATATCTTATATTTGTGGAGTAAATGAAGATTAAAAATAGTATAAATATATAGGATTAAATAAGGGTGCGTTTAGTAACATTTTTTGTTTTTGTTTTTGCAGTCTCAAAAAAATAAAAACTTAATTTTGCTTTTCTAAGTGAAAACAGAAAATAGAAATGACGTTTATTAATATTTATTGTTATTACAATTTTGAAAACATAAAACAAATAAAAGTGTTTAGTAACATTTTTTTTTTACAATATTGATTTTTATTAATTTTTTATTTTATTTTTAATTATCTATTGATATCAGAAAATCTTAAAATATATATAGTGTATACAGTTTAATAATTTTACAAATTTTAATAATATCTAAACATGATAATAAAATGAGTAATGGTAGACATGGTGAAAGTTATCACCGAATTGAAAAAGTAAATTACTCTCATCATACAAGTGAAACCTACACTTTCACAATTCAATGGACGGACACCCTCTTCACTACATATTCAGTAATACATTTTCACTCTACAAATCATCATCTTAATAAAATAAATCTAATTTAAATCACGAACTCCATGTATATGCATTATGTATAACTTTAGTATGTGATAGATAATATATTTAACATATAGTATATAATAATAAATAATAAATATTAAATAATATCTCATATGTAGTAATATTATAAATTAATTATAATATAATATTTACAATTATAATATAATTATAATTAAATTAATTACAATTATAATATAATATAAATTAATTATAATATTATATTTCATGTAGGAATAAACAGTGAAACCTACACTTTCACAATTCAATGGACGGACATCCTCTTCACTACACATTCAGTAATACATTTTCACTCTACAAATCATTATCTTAATAAAATAAATCTAATTTAAATCACGAACTCTATATATATGCATTATGTATAACTTTAGTATGTGATAGATAATATATTTAACATATAGTATATAATAATAAATAATAAATATTAAATAATATCTCATATGTAGTAATATTATAAATTAATTATAATATAATATTTACAATTATAATATAATATAAATTAATTATAATTATAATTAAATTAATTACAATTATAATATTATATTTCATGTAGGAATAAACAGTGTCTATGTAATAACAATACCAAAAACATTTTTGAGCTACAGTGTTGAAAACAGAAGAAACATCTTTTTTATTTTTTTTCTTTTCTTTACAAAAATGAAAAACATTTTCTATCATCAAAAAACAAAAATATATTACTAAACATATTTTTTGTTTCTGTTTCTATTTTTCGAGAGTTGACAACAAAATACATAAAACTTTTTTCATTAGTGAACGTACCCTGAGAAAAACGTTGATTTTATCCACGTTGAAGGTGCCAAAAGAAGAAGTGTAGAGGCTAGAGCTTTTAGGAAGGCAAGGGTATGCGAAATTTCCCATCAATCTTAATCACTGTCAAAAGAAATAAAATATAAATACCAAAATAGGCTAACCATGATCAGAGACTAACAAGTATATAATTAAGAATTAAAAACCAACCAAATACAAAATTATTCAATTTCATCATCACTGCCTTGGTCCCATTCAAATGGAATCGCCACATGGATTCTTTTTTTTTTCCCCCTATTCTTTTCTACTAAAAGTTGTCCTCTATTATATCCCATATTATTCAATTTCATAATTAAAGAAAATGAATTAAAAAGTTTTAATTTCACCAACTACAAATCATGAGATGAGAAAAGGTTCCACTTCCAGTTTAAATATGTACAAAATGAAAAATGTGCACCTTCATCTGCATTTTGGCTAGTGAAGAACCATAGTTAAATTTAATAGCCTCAAGATGCTTTAGGACCATCTTGCTCAGATGCATCATGCATGCCTTGACAGACCTTTTCCAAATTCTAAACTTTGTAATATGGTGAACTGTGCAAGCTTATTTCATATCAGTTAAAGAGCCACCACCATTTCAAGCTGGACATGAACCTTAGGAGAAAGAAACTTCCCTCTTAAAACACACCAGATTAATGACTAACCTTGAATCTGATCTTACAAAAAATGTTGCGACATAAATAGTCACCTCTATGTTATATGACAATCGTTTTGTTGATCAGTATATAAAAGTTGTCTAAAAAAGATCAACAATGAAAGGGAATTTGATAAATGGATCCTCATCAAACAATCTCATCCAGAAATTGTGCAACAGTCTTTTCTAATACATTGTTAAAACACGAATGGAAGTTATATTAGCCTCTTCAACTATTATGTCAGTCTTTTCAAGTCTCTAAAGTAAACCTACAATTAATTCTTCAAATTACAAGCACTACGTCAAATAGAAAAGTTAAATACCTTCAGTGCTCTACAGGCACACACAAATTGATATCAGGAGATGATCTCTGATCTGACATGGGTTCTGAGCCATTCCAATCAGTGCTTTCAGTAGATGGTACATTTAGGTTCTGCTTATCACTTGTGCTGTTATCTGTTTGTCCAGGGCTTTGTATGGGTAATTGAGATATTGGAGTCGGAGAGATGTTGCCTCCAGTTGCTGCTTGTAAGATTGGTGATCTTACTGCTGTCCCCATTTTTAGAGCATCTGGGACAACGGAAGCCATTCTAGGATCATAATAGTGCTTTCTTTTATGTGCCTTATAACCGTTTGGCATGAAGCTTCCCACCACCATCTGGAAAATTAACCAGAACACATGAATTTTGCAGTGCATGCAGTTCTGTGGGATTAAATTTAGCTTTATGAGTTTTTAGCTTCTGAAACCAGACATTTTATTGAGGAAAGCTAGCATCAATTGCATATGATCATAGTAAACAACATTACGCACATACATCTTATGAAGCACACAGCTATTCCCACAGGCCACACCTAATGTGTGGTCCATTTGAAATGGACTCATGGGACAAAAAACTTGAAGCAGACTCGTGGGGAGTAGGCAATAAGATATGTGGCATTTTAATTAAAGATGGAGAAAAGAACCAAGAGAGAGAGACAACCCAAAGAACTAGCGCATTTTTAGTCAGTTCACAATAATGGGTTCCCTAATGACACAGAAGTGGCATTGACAGACTTCTATTTGGAGAGGTCAGGGATTCCTGATTCCCCATAGTCATGAGAAGAAAGAGATGGTGGAGATTTCATGGCTTGCACATATGCTCTATGGTAACTCCAAAAAATAGATATAAGGAAATAGGTTCTTACTTGAATTGGACTAGCAGCAATTAAAAAACCAGCAATGCCACCCCCAATCACACGACCATCAGGACCAGCTAATGAGACACTTAATCCACCAGTCCTACTTCTCATGTCGCCATTTTCAGAAATTGCAAATGACCCAGTTAAAGATAATATCTCAAAGCGGCCCTGCATGTAATAAAAATTTAAAAATATAAACAATGATGGCTGTAAGGAAACTAGCCCAAAATAATATAACAATTAATGAGTAAATGAAAAAAATGCAAATAGTAGGGACCAACAAGTTAGATTGGAATCGAATAGACTTTAAAAACTGCAGTGGTGGAATGGAGGAAGATCAATGACCCAATGACCCAGGGCTAAGTTTATGCTTTATTCCATTGATGATTGAAGAGAAATATTTAGTTTGGTTCTCATTTTCCATGACATAAATTCTATTAGAATTATGTAGCTTTTCCAACACGTTTGTCTTAACACATTTATACACTCTATTTGTGCTGTTGAAATCATTTTCTAAAGAGAGACTCAGAATATAGCAGTCATTTTCATACAATGACACCTATATCAATACATGTGCCTTTCACACACTGCACATCAGAGGTGGTAACAGTTCCATCCGAATTTTGACTATAGCTGTCCTTTACATTAAAATAGTACATCCTTCAAACCTGGATTCCATACTATTTAGGGCAGTGTAGTTGTTTTCCAATGACCAATTCATTCTGGCATTTGAATCATATTGAAGTTTGTCAACACATACAAATATTAAAATGCTGAAAACTGAACTCTTATCTTCTAAAATTTGACTTCGTTTCAGCAAGGTGATACAAGTAACAGTTGTTACTGAGACCGCATGCCAGAAATAGCAAGCGAAGATTTTAGATCATTGATTAAAATATTGAAGCATTGTAGATCATTTCTTGCTGGTGTGGAAACAGGATTGTCGAATTGAGTTCTAGTAACATAAGCACAGAAACATTATCTTCATCATTCTTGCTGGTGTGATTGGCAGCTTGGCACTCCCCAAGTCATTGATTAAGTTAAGAATTTTTAAGCTTAAACCATTGATACAGGAAGTTTCTTTAGTAAATGAAGTATCCCTCATGCTCGTTTGGTGGCAACTTTGATAAGGAAAATTAATTAGCAATAAGATGATGATGATGATCATGGCCTAATCAGCACATACCCCTTTTTCTTCAGATCCCTGTAAATTCCCATTCTTTATTATACAATTCTCATAACTAAACTATTTCTTGTAGCAGGGATTTTAGAACATGCCAAAAAGAGCAAGCTCAAAATACGTATAAAACAGGACTATCCTTGAGACAAAAACCCTAAATAGTTTAAGACTAAAATTTAGCATGCTATGAACCATCTAAGCAACCTAGAAAGAACCAGTCTTCCCATCATATGGAAAAACCAGAAAGGGGATAATCTCGCACAAATTTCAAAAATAAAAATCCCATTGATGTAAAAGATTAGTCCACATGCACAGAAGAAGGATTGCCAGCAATTTTAAAAGAAAAGAGATAGAACTGGACTGAAATCGTGCCTCATATGTCAAGATACCACCAGAAGAACCAGGCTGACGAATAGTAACATTAGAAACAGCTCCATTGGCAGAAAGGACACAAATTCCTCTAGGACCTTTTTGAGAAAATGAAAGGATCTTTGCGGCAACATCCTGCAAGTCACCATATGGAATTTCATTAAGATTACTGCAAGTTTATCTGAGATTGTACAAAGATACTAGTTAAAAGTAGCGAGTGACACACAACTCATTCATCTTGGATTCATCCATTCTTTGTTTATTTTCTGTGTCTTTTACTTTTCCAGTTGTACTTGTTTCTTATTTGTTCAATTTTCATATAATATGGTAAATTTTCTGATAATACTTAGTAGTCTTATTATTATTATTGTTTTACTATATACTAATTTACTTTGCCATTGACAGGATGTGAAAAAGAGGTAGGTTAGTGTCAAGGAGACAAACCACTGTAAAACTTATGTCATATCTTTCTTGATAAATTCTCCCTCAATTGGAGAGAATTCATGTGGGCAACCCCATTCATATGGGATTAAGGCAAGGATGATGATAATGATTGTACAAAGATATATCTTTCAATTAGTTCTTACAATTTACAACTATGAGGCAAATCAAAGTAATAGCTCAATAAGGAAAAGGAAAAAAAGATTGCCATAATGTAGTAATTACCTCCCCTGTGTTCACAGTTACCACATGTGGCGTGAAGTCACCTCCAGCCGTTTGGGCAAACAACTCACCTTCACAGATCAGAGTATGAAATGTAAGGTAAATCCAAAACAAAGAAAATGTGTATTTTCTTCAAAAATTGTGACAATGAATCATCAAAAAGAAAGAAAAAAAAAAGCAGTACATTGTCTTAATCACTCATACCATCATGTGAGAGGGAAATACAATCCCACTTAACAAAAATCACCAAATCCGTGATTCCTCTGTTCATTTAAACACAACCCACTTAGGACAAAATGCAACCCTAATTTTCTGTTCTTCTCAAATCAAAACCCCAATTAGTTCAAACTCCCACAGCAACCATAAAAAAAAGAATCCAATTTCACCGAAAAATAACTGGATATTTGTCAAGCTAATATACAAGTGCAACTATACACATATGTGTATGAGTGAATCTATGCATAACAATGAGTTGATCTCTACAAACGATGACTTGAATTTCTTGAACTCACCTAAAGAAGCAAGTAGCTGCCAGTTACCAGAACCGGGTGGGCGACCACGACCTCTTTTGGAGGAAAAATCAGAAGAAGGGGACAGAGAAAATCCTGGTGATGGTGTCATATATGACAGTCTCAAGTTACCATCTGCATCATACTTTCTTGGCCTCCCTCTCTTCTTTTTCCCCAACAGATCAACACTATTACCACCACCAACAGCAACAGCAACACCTCCTATTGGGACTCCTACATTTCTCTCCATGCTCATGTTCATCACCGGTGGCACACCACCACCACTCACCGGCACCGGTGGTGACTCGGTCTCTGAGGTAGCTGACGGTGACCCAGATACAGTACTCTCCTTCTCTTCCATTCCAAGCCGTGCGTCCTCTTCAAGAATAGTTAGTTGTAGAGAGAGAAAGATGGGGAGAAGTTTGAACAGGAGTTTGGTCTACAAATGGCGCCAGAAGTTAGTGAGACTTTGTGGAGTTTGTAAATTGAATTCCCTCCATCGATGGCTTTGGATCCGAAGAAAAAGACTGAAAAAAGAAACTGATGTTTGTCTTGTCTGGGACTGTACTGTGTTGAGGATTTACCAGTAAGACCAGTATTTTTCTTCCACAATTACCCTTTTGATTTGGGAGAATGGCATAATTTTGTTTCCTGCTGGAGAAAAGGCAAAGCATTCTACGTCATTATATTCATTTTTAAATGGAATTTTCGTAACCAAAATTAGCAAGATAAAATGCATTTTCAAATATACCACATTGGGTTGTATCTTATTTTTTACGAAACTTTTTAATAAATTTAATTAAAGCATTTTTATTGTCATAATATCTTTTGTTACCTTTAATATCAACATAAAAATAACCAAATATTGCTTGTAAAAATTTAAAATGAAAATGTAATATAATATAATTGATTTGTGTAGCACTAGTATCTTACTTTCACACCATATATTTTCATTCAAAATTTAGCATGTCATTTAAATAGTGAATAATTTATGTGTAAATGCAAATAAATATAGTCTATAATTTGTAATGACGATTCGCATGTCTACATTTGCCTATAAAATTCATCATCCATTGTTGGCCTGCTGGAATTATGGATATTTTCATACTCAAATATTGTTCTCCATTTAGATGTCTAAAATTTACCATTTTCGTACAAATTATCAGTAATATTATGTTTAATTGTCCAAAAAGGAAATATTTTATTATTGCATCATGTAATTAATAGCTCTTAATGAACGCAATTTCAGATCAAAAAAAGAAAAGGAAAAAAAATACATTCATGCTTGTTTCCCTAATTAATCATGAGCATATATATATATATATATTGCTCTTCTTCTTCTTTTTCCCCTTTTGTTTTTCCCTTTGGAGTGCATCCACTGTTATAATACGTTTTAATTATACTAAAAAGAGAAAAGCAAAGCAAAAAGGAGATTCCCTTGTGATGACCATGTGAGACTAGGGAATGGCAAAATTACCATTTGTTGACCCTATCGTGACAGTTCAATGTGGACTAGAGTAAATATGATAAGGAAAAAGAATTAAACAACTGGATTTTCAAACACATGCCTTGATAACAGTAGTAGCTATATATATATCTATATATATATATATATATTTATATAATGTAACCTCATGCAGAGTCCTAGCAAATAGAAAAAGAAAAGAAGACACTCATGTTTTGGAAGAAGAGTCTATGTATATATTAAAAAGAGAAATTCATAATGACAAATGAGTAGTATTTGTTAAGAAAGCCAGGAAGAGAGGAC